>LR750182.1:0-13053 GCA_902729485.2 Mus minutoides | reverse complement strand
CAAGTATCATGAGATGGGGCTGAGAGGTGGCCAGATTAGCATAGAAGTTTAAGACACATTATTTAACTGCTCAGTGATTAAGGTGCAGTCTTAAATAAATCTTGGTTTATTTGTGAAGTTATTGGGGAATAGCATAAGGTAAATCAATACAGCCACCAGACTAATTTACTCTTTACATTTATATGAAGAATAATTCATCTTCAGACCATTGTTTTCACTGAAAATGAGCAGTGACTGAATTGAAATAACCTAGCAGGTACCCCTATGTAGAGATTACTATAGTGTAGTCATACCTCGAACAGAACACTAATCTTGCAAAGCATTCTGGGATGATACCATTCTAATACAAAAGTTTCCTAACAGTAAACTCATCTCAGCAGTATGGACCTACTCCAGTCATGTTGGAAGCATTCATGAGCTCTCCATGAATATTGTAGACTTCCTCCAGAGTGTTGCAGATTCACTGGCTTAAAGAAATCCCATGAAATGAGGTCTTATTGGAAAGACTGTACTGGGGACTGTTACATCTTATGTGGCCAGTACATGTGGGATGTTCTGTGTTTCTGGTCAGAGAGAGGAAGAACAAGCAGTTTGACATTAGGGAAGGAAAGCATTTGATAAAGTGAATGTCAGGGCAACAACCTTCTTAAACAAATTCACAACAGCAATCTGGCAAATTCGCACATCGTTGAGAGATTATTTGCATTAAATAGTTCATATTGTCACTGGTTATGGAGTCAGGTAAAAGATCGATGCATTACATTTCTGTTTTCATAGCAAAGCAACTGATCAATATGTCATAGAAATAATAAGTCCCTGTGACAAAGGCATTGGATATTAGCCATGGAGTATGGAATACCTACAGGGTGTACACTTTCAGTTTTACAGGTATTTATTGTAAATTTTATGACAAGGATTAATGACACTGGGTTAAGTGTGTATTACTCATCAGTTATTCTAATAATCCTCACAAGAGTTCTAAGAGGTTATTGTCTGTGTATTATGGATGAGGGGACTGAATCTAAGGGATATCAAGGACATTAGCTTGTATTTAGAAACGCTGATCTCTCAGCTGGTGGATACTTTTCATTATATCTTCTCCTCTATGTCACAAAATGCATTTTGGTTACCATTTGCCAGACTTCTGTTGCTGCGATAAATAGCAGAGAGAAACAGGAGGAAAGATGCGCTTGCCTCATAGGCGTAGGACTTGAGTCTGTGGTCTATTTGTCTCACTATTTTAGGCCCAAGGTGAGGCTGAAGTCATGGTAAAGAGGGCATACTTTTCTTATGGCTACCAGGAGAATAAGAACAAGCAAGTGAGTGAGAGTGAGAGAGAAAGCGAGAACGAGGGAGAGTAAGAGGGAGAAAGAGACAGGGAGGGGGAGGGAGACAAAGACAGAAACACACAAAGATACAGAGAGAAAGAGACAGGGATAGACAGACACATATACAGAGACACATACACAGAGACAAAGAGACAAACACAGAAAGAGACAGGCACACACAGAGTCAAAGACAGAGTGAGACAGGGATAGAGAGACACACACAGAGAAAGAGATGCAGAGATAAATAGAAACAGAGAGACAGAGAGAGAGAGAGAGAGAGAGAGAGAGAGAGAGAGAGAGAGAGAGAGACAGAGACAGAGACAGAGACAGAGACAGGGAGAGGGACAAATATCTGTGTAATTATCAGCCATCCTCCTTATTTCCTTTATTCCTTCCAGGTCTGCAGCCTATTGGATGGTAAAATCTAATCTCGCAGCAGCTGTTCCTGAAAGTACACTTTTGTTTTTCTGATCTATGTTTCTTTTAATCTGAACAGAGAAATGGTTACACAGATTTGGTAAACCTGAAAATTTGCAGGTGGGCTCTGGTGGAACCTACTTTTGGACCTCCAAATATCTGTCTCCATGTGAAGTGCTGTTGAACTTCCTAGTTCAGGTTTATATCACTGACCGCTTTAAAGGAGTGAACATTGTGACTGCTGCTTCTTCATCCCAGGCTTCAATGTCTGTTTCCAGGGACCTGGTGTCTCAGTGATTTCTCTTGGTTAAGTTTCTATTGCAGCTTCTTGTGATGGTTAATGTTGAGTCCGTCTGGATAATCTGGACACAGAGTGCCCAGATGTTTGCTAAACATTGTTTCGGACTGTGTTTGTGAGGATTTTTCCAAGGCTAGCATCTGAATAGTACACTACATATGAGTGGGCTTCAGACAAGTCTCTGAAGAACTAACTAACCAAAGAAGAAAGGAAAAGGAGTTTGCTGTAGTCTTAGTCAGAGTTTCTATTGCTGCGCAGACATAATGACCAAGAAGCAAGTTGGGGAAGAAAGGGTTTATTCAACTTATATTTCCACATTGCTGTTCATCACCCAAAGAAGTCAGGACTGGAACTCAAGCAGGCCAGGAAGCAGGAGCTAATACAGAGGCCATGGAGGGATATTACTTGCTGGCTTGCTTCCCCTACCTTGCTCAGCTTTCTTTCTTATAGAACCCAAGACTACCAGCCCAGGGATGGTACCATCCATAATGGACAGGGCCCTCCTCTCTTGATTAATTGAGAAAATGCCTTACAGATGGATCTCATGGAGGCATTTCCTCAATTGAAACTTCTTTCTCTGTGATAACTCCAGCCTGTGTCAAGTTGACACAAAACCAGCCAGTACAGCTGTCTTCTTGACTTTATATCTAGGATATTCTTTACCTTTGTGTTAGGTTTTTAGACTCTATTGAACTACACCACCAACTCTCTTCTCTCTTCTCTCTTCTCTCCTCTCTCTCTCTCTCTCTCTCTCTCTCTCTCTCTCTCTCTCGTAGACAGTTTGTAGGATTTTCCAGTCTCTATATCACATGGGTAAATTCCTCACAATGAATTTCTTAACTTACTCACCCCTACCCCAGCTCTTTCCCATCCTTCTCTATAGATCAGCCTCCCTGTTGGCTCAGTTCTCTTGAAGAACCTGCTATACTGTATAACTTCTGTTATTTTTCCTCATCCAAACTGACCTGTCCTATGCCCCTTCTCCCATCCACAGGGAATCCCCTCTTCTTACAAGGCACATAGTTATAATGTGCTAAGCAATTTCCCAAATCAGTATTGGAACCTGAAGACCTTTGATGGAAATTTCAGATAGTGTGACAGGAGTCTATTGAGTACAGGGTTCTGTAAACCTTACAGTTGCTCATCCACAGATTCTACCAGGGATCCCCAAAGTGTATTCTTGCCCAAACCATCTGTGTGACTCAAGCCAGGTCCCTTTTCTGATATCATTAGTGCAGAGAACTGTGGGAATTCCCTAGCTCTTTAGAATGAAAATGAATGAGGGCAATTAAGTAATAGCTGAGACTTGTCAGGGTAATTTGGCCAGCTGCCCACAGCTCCTGGTCTTTGCAGAGTTCAGTGAGTCTGTGAGGCAGCTTGGGCTGTGATCCTGACCCAAGACAGCAGTTCTAGTTAAGAAAACTCAACACCCTCTCATGAGTGGTTTTGTTTGAAATGCTTGACTCTATTTTAGAATTGGAGATAAAATTAACACCCGAGACAATTTCTAGGTGTGCGAATCAGAGATTGCTCTTCCTGCTGTTTGATCTCTTGGCTTCTAAAAATTGAATTGCAGCAAACTTAAAAATATTGGCAAAAAGAATAGGTTTACTCAATTGAATAAGTTTAAGTGAAATTTGGCCTAATGCCCATTCATCCATTTGGATCATTTAAAGCACAGATTTTTGGATGAAACCATTTTTTTTTAAAATTATGATGTGGATTCTATTGGGGCCTTGGGATTTAAGAAAAATTGCCTATTAGAAACAGAGATATGCTTTTATTTCCATTTCACCACAGAAAATGTGTGTGTGTGTGTGTGTGTGTGTGTGTGTGTGTGTATGTTATTTATTTTTTGATAAGACAATTAGGGAAAACCAGATTTTCTTTAAAGGAGGTAATAACTAGAATTCCAGAATCATCATTGTTATGAGACAAATTTGAACTTTTGAAAAAAGTGAAACAGAACTTTTAAATGTGACATTTTGAACAAAAGGAAGAGGATACACTGTAATAAACACACATTTATTGTGACGTCATTGTGTGTCACTAACTTCTTAAGAGAGAAGGCTAGACGTTGGGGACCTTTCCCATAGCTTTTGTTAATGATGGATGGCTTAGGAAAGCTGCCTCTTCCCTTTGAGCTTCAATTGCTTCATCTGAAAAGAGGAGAGAGTGCTATCCCAGTGTCTGTTACCTTCATACTTCCTCTCTTCTTCAATCTCATTCCCCCTCTTCCTTCCTTTGGAGGCAGGCATCTTCCCTGAACATTTTTGTAATTGGCACTTAAAAGTTTTTAACCATAAAATATTTGTCCACTAAAATTTGCCTATTTGAGGGTGCTGAGAATTGAATCCAGGTCCTCTGAATGAGGACCCAATGCTCTTTAACTGCTGAATCATCTCACCAACCCAAAGGTGCGTTTATTTTTTATTGCTAGTTTCCTGAGACCTCTTTATATTAGGAGACATAGGTTGAGTTCATGCATTTTAATCCCACTATAATATTTGCTTAATTGAATACATTGTCATTTTCTCTTTGCTCTCATGGATATTTCATTTACTGACAGTTTCTTGTAATATAGAGTACTGCTGTAAGCATTTATGGATGTGCGACTCTATATAGTAATATAAGTGAAAGATGCTTCCATATAAGACTTAACAATGATTTTCATCTGATTTACAAGTCTTTCCCATATCGCCTCATTCCAAAATTCAGCTGCCTTAAAGGCTGAAGAAAGCAATATACTTTCCCACTTTATGAAAACCTTCTGGAAAGCTTTGCTTCAAGGCACTGGTCTTCAAATTAGAGTGTATGCATGTAGCCCTCCCTTACTATTTACGTGCACATGCACGCATGAACAGATACTTACCTATGACACATGTGCACATACACACCCAAACACAAAGAGTTCCAAGATGGATGATTTAAAGTAGCCAGTTTCCAATTTCTGTGACGGATGTGCCCAAGAATCACATGTACCTTTTAAGTAGAATACGGTAGAAAAGACCAATTATTAGACACCGATTTATTGGTTTATTTAATGATGTGCTTAAAGCACTCTTCATGCTGCTAATTGCCACACATAGATTCATCTTGCTACCTGGAACAGAATGACCTAGAGAAACTGCTAAAACAATAGATCGTTGCCCTTAGCAACCTGATCACAAAAGCCTACACCATATGCTGTCACATTATATGCCTTTGAAAAGCAAAAAACTAACTGCCACTTATGCTTCTGGGAAGTTCCACTTGTTTGTCTGCTTACCCCACCTTGTGGTTTTAGAGTATAAAATGAGGATGCAAGGTAGATGTCTTAGTCAGGGTTTCTATTCTTCGACAAACATCATGACCAAGAAGCAAGTTGGGGAAGAAAGGGTTTATTCAGCTTACACTTCCATACAGCTGTTCATCACCAAAGGAAGTCAGAATTGGAACTCAAGCAGATCAGAAAGCAGGAGCTGATGCAGAAGCCATGGAGGGATGTTCTTTACTGGCTTGCTTCCCCTGGCTTGCTCAGCCTGCTCTCTTATAGAACCCAAGACTACCAGCCCAGAGATGATCCCACCCACAAGGGGCCTTTCCTCCTTGATCACTAATTGAGAAAATGCCTTACAGTTGGATCTCTTGGAGGTATTTCCTCAACTGAAGCTCCTTTCTTTGTGATAACTCCAACTGTATCAAGTTGACACAAAACTAGCCAGTACAGTAGACTTGAGACCAAAGCTTTTCAGTAGCTCTCTGGGCTTCAGTCCACTGGTGACATCTTCCAGTCTCATCAATGTTAGAATTTTTGTTCCAGAGAACTTCCCAAAGTACCTCCTCCCCATTTCACCATCTTTTATACTTATAATGAGAAAGCATTTGTTACTCCGCAATGTAGTTCACTATTGCAATTCTAGCACTTCAAGGTATGAAGTAGGAGGATTGCAAATTTGAAGCTAGCCGGGTGACAGAGCAAGACCTCATTTTAACAACAGAACAGAATTACATTTGCTTCTTGGTGAAAATTGAATTTAACTCTCACTCCCCACTCCAGTATTGTGCATGTGTGTACATTTTTATTTTATTTTATTAATAAAGTAAATACACACATTTTTATGTGTGTATGTGTGTGTGCATACACACTTAATATTGATTTGTAATCTGATGGATTTAGAAGTGGCACATTGACCTATGAATGCTTTCAATTCAAATATTTTGTAGACTGCAGCATCAGGACTTTTTTTGTTGTTGTTGTTAAGTGTGTGATTTCATCTATTTTGTCTCCCATTTGCCAAAGAACACAACCCCCTTGAATCCTGTGAGAGAAAAAAACATAAAAAAGTATGGAGGAGCTTTGAAGCGCATTGGTATCATATCTCACCTAAGCAAAGGGCTCCTGAGGATGTCTTGGTCTTTGGTCTCCTAAGCTGGGAAACTGCAGCTTTGAGAATCAATACACTGAAGAATAAGAGCCTACTCTCATTCACTCGGTTCTTGTCTTGACCCACCTGTATTATTTCAGGTTTAAGTAGGGAAACGTATGGAAATAGCCATGTTTACTTCCTACAGATTAACATCACACTTTGAATATAAGAAGTATATTGGAAATGAGCTTATGTTTTATATTTTCTTGAGTGTTTATTCAGGTTTGTAGAAGAAACGTTCCTTTTACTTTGAGAAAAGATTATTGGGTATTATAGATTCCTACACATTTTGTGTTTGTACTCAGGTCTCTAGTTCCTGGTTACTCACCAGCCCCTTTCATTTGTTCATGGTTACCATGCAATTGTTTGATTTATTTAAACAATTTATTTATTTAGTAGATTTTGCTGCTTAAAAAATCCCATTAATACACTATATAAGCTGTGCATACCAGCCACCTGTCCTTTATCTGCTGTTTCATTTTAGAAATAATAATTATTACTGAGTCTAAACACTGAATACAAAACATCAGCTATTATTTCTACTAAAATATTAATTTATGATAAAACTATATGTTTAATTATTACTTATTACCCTTTGTAATTCATTTTCTTCTAATAAACAATAATTTAGTAGTAATTACTATAATAGGATCAGTGACATTTTATTTGCTACTTAAAAGTTAATGATAATTTTTAAATATAGAAAATTAATCTTAACTATTTTAGTTACAAGAAAATAAAATTTTATATATTTTACTACATGCAGATTTTTATAATAGAGATATAATAGAGTAATAAATAAAAGACATTCAAACATAAATATATTAAGATAAACCAGTGGGAACACTGAAGAGATGCTTGAGGGTTTTTAAATAAATTGTGAATGGTTGGTCCTGAAAACATATAAAAGTCATTCTATACAGACTCAGTAGGTACTACTTCGAAATGCGCATGCACATGCTCACCCCTCGCCCCCCATTACTGATGTTATGGTGTAGTAAAGACAGGAGTCTAGCATGGATGCCCTCTGAGAGGCTCAACAAGCAGATGATTGGGACAGATGTAGGTACTTATACCCAACCAATGGACTGAAGCCGGGACCTCTGTGGTTGAATTAAGGTAAGGCTGGAAGAAGTTGAGGAGGCTAACTCCATAGGAAGACCAACAGTCTCAACTAACCTGGACCCCAGAGATTTCTCAGATACTGAGCCACCAACCAGACAGCAAACACTAGCAGAGGACTGCCTGGTTTGACCTCAATGAGAGAAGAAGCACTTAAGCCTTGAGAGACTTGAGGCCCTAGGGAATGGCAGGCCTAGTGGGGTGTGTGTAGGGGGTATAGGGGTGTGGAGATATCCTCTTGGAGATGGGAAATTTACTTTATTAATAAAATAAAGTAAATTGGGAAGGTTGGCTCTGAAACCATATAAAAGTAATCTTATACAGACTGTGTAGGTACCATTTAGAAATGTGCACGCACACACACACACACACACACACACACACACACACACATACAGATATGCATACAGACAAAGGCACACACACACACACACACACACACACACACACACACACACACAAACACATATAACGGTGAAAGAAGAGGCCATGAGTTTGAAAGAGAGCTAGTATGGGTCTGTAGGAGGACTTGAAGGGAGGAGAGGAAGGGCAGGAATGATGTAATTATGTAAAAATCTCAGAACTAAATTTTTAAAAAAGAGACAGTTGATTTTTTTGAATGAGAAACAGATGGCAATAGTTCCCTGATACATTCAGCTGGACAGTCAGTCATCTGTATCTGTGGGTTCTCTCTCCATGCAATCAAACAACTTGAGGTTGAAAATATTTGAGAACAAGTTGGGCTGGTAGTGAACACACTGAGGGCCCTTTCGCTCCTTCTTGTCTCCTGAACACGGTAGTGTGGTGCGGAAGCACATGACACTTGCCCTGCTCCGGGTTTTACAGGTGCTCCAGATTACTTAAAGTGCCCGAGAAGATGCGTACAGGCCACTGGAAAACACTAGACCATTCAAACAGAGAACTTGAGTATTTCCAATTTTGATGACCCCAGGCATTCCAGGAAGCACTCCTGGAAGAATGCCAAGACATAGTTATTCTTGTAATCACTCAAAATTACGTTTTCAAATATTTCCATTTATAACTTGTTAAAAATATGTAAGTAGCTACATAGTTTCTACCTTGTGCAAGAAAGCTTAGATGCATAACAGTTTCCTAGCATGCCATAGCAGACTTGCTGGCTGGGGGAATGGGTGTCTTTAGGCAGATGATGCAGATTTAGGGACTCTCTTATTTCCCATACCTACAGGCCTGTGTGAGGGAGTCCTCTCATTTCCTCACATAGTTTCTAGTGTCAGCTTTTATGATTTCTCTTCTGAAGAGCTTATGATGAGGCTATCACATGGGCTTACATTTGTTTCCCTGGTGGAGGTTGAATGCTTGTCTGTTTGTCATCCATTTTTATTTTCTTTTCAGAAAATCGTCTGCTCACTGCCCTATTCATGTTTCTATTGATTAATATTGATATATGTTTGTAGCGTAGGGCCCTAATTCTTAGAGCATGTTGACATTTGTGGCTTCTTTGTGGCTATTTTTCTTCTGATATTTTTTCTAATTCTCAATCTAGTTCTCAGCTGAACTTATTTTCTTTGATCAAGTGTTCCCACATGGGGACCCTGCTGCCAGGGTCTTACCTACAGAAGCTAACTGCAGACCTTTGTTTCTCTGTGAGGCGTGGAACTATTCATAGGCTTCCAACTACTGCATGGCAAGATACAGGCAAGTCAATACCAGTGAATAAAAGCATAAAGTAAACACAGCTTGCTACCTTCTAAAAACCTGGCATCATATTGATTATTCAAATAAATTTGCTTCTTTCAAATCTGAAATAATTTAGAAAGAGGTGCTCTTGAGGTATCCCTCAAGATTAATTGAAATGCATGCAACCCTGGACCAGGTCTTAAGTTGAACCACTGAAATAGGACTGGCTTATAGAATGCACTGAGAGGTCCCAATTTTCCTCCTGTCATTCTTTCCACCCTGATGTAATCTAGAGAGAAGGACCAGGGACCTATAGGTTGATCCATATTTTAAAGGTCAACGAAAGTCTCTATTTTCCTAAAGACAAGTCACTAACTGAAACAAATTTCGTACTTTTATAGTTTCCAACAAATATCAAACGAGAAGAATGACGACATTTTAATATAAACTGTTCTTCGATAAACTCTTCCCCTTTTAAGGAAATGTCTGACAGGCTAAGAAGATGTAGTCCTTCCTGGCCAAGAAGGTGTGGGCATAGGAGCACAAGATGCTCTGCCTGCTTCTTCCTTCTCACCGAGTACAACACCACAGCCCATGAGATGGTGCCAGCACATTCAGAGGGAGATTTTCTTTTTCACTGAAGCCTTTCTAGAAACTCTCATAGACATACCTAGAGGCAAATTTCTATGTGAGTCTAACCACAACCAAAGTGAAGACGGAGCTCAATCACCACAGTCTTCCAGATAAAACTTCCAATCCCAGAAGCTTCCCTCTCCCATCTCAGCCCGAAAAGAGGGTTGTAACTCAGAGATCTGCAGAAAGAAAGAGATGGGTCACTTGCTTCATACATTTCACCCCAGTTATTTTTCTGATTGGAAAAGAGTGGGGAAGAGAGTTAGAGCAACAGGAGAAAGACAAGGGGAAAAGGGACAAGCGTGTTGTTACTTAGCTAGTGTTGTTTAAGTTTCTCGTTTGTAGTGGTATGCTAACACCTCCAGCTTCAAATCGTTTTTTTTTTAAACAACATTTTTATTAGATATTTTCTTCATTTACATTTCAAATGCTATCCTGAAAGACCTCTACACACTCCCCCAAGCCTGATCCCCAACCCATCCACTCCTGCTTCCTGGCCCTGGCATTCCCCTGTACTGGGGCATATAATCTTTGCAAGACCAAGGGCCTCTCCTCCCCGTGATGGCCAATTAGGCCATCTTCTGCTACATATGCAGCTAGAGACACGAGCTCTGGGGGTTCTGGTTAGTTCATATTGTTGTTCCTCCTAATGGGTTGCAGAGCCCTTCAGCTTCAAATCTTACCCGTGTCAGGGAAGCTTGCAAGTGCTTTCCCTGGTGGAACCGCAACTGCCAAGCATTCTGTTACTGTTGTCAGAGTTTTTCACTTTGCTTGGATTGGGGCTCATCAGCCTAAGTGAAGACAACTCACCTTGAAGATGTGCATAAAATAAACCACCAAGAAAACAATACAAAGGAAAATTAGAAAACAGGTGAGAGCAAAGTTTGATAAATCAAGCCACCATGATTCCTCCAAAAGTTTACAACTCCCTAATGACTGAAAATTACGATGATTGAGAGGCTAGGAAGAGATTTCAGAGGGCTGGAGAGGTGGCTGAGTGGTTAAGAGGCATCAGCAACAGTGTCTGGGTTTGGTGGCTGTATATGGGATGGATCCCCAGATGAAGAAGACTCTGGATGGCCTTTCCTCCAGTCTCTGTTCCACTTTTTGTCCCTGTATTTCCTTTAGACAGGAACAATTCGAGGTTAAAATTTTGAGAAGGTGGGTGGCCCCATCCCTCAACTTGGGGGCCTTGCCTAACCTCTAGATATGATCTCTACAGGTTCTATCTCCCCTTTGTTGGGTATTTCAGCTAATGTCATCTCTGTCGGGTCCTGGGAGCCTCTTTCTTTTCTGGTGTCTGGGACTTTCTGTTGGCTACCCCTAGTTCTCCATCCCCCATTGCTATATACCTCTGTTCAATTTTCTGACCCTTTATCTGTACATCTCTCCCATCTCTTCCCACATCTGATCCTTCCTCCCCCTTTTCTATCCCCTCTTTCTTCCTCCCAAGTCTCTTCTACCCTCTACCTCCCACGATTATTTTGTTCCCCCTTCTTCTTCTTCTTCTTCTTCTTCTTCTTCTTCTTGTTCTTGTTCTTGTTCTTCTTCTTCTTCTTCTTCTTCTTCTTCTTCTTCTTCTTCTTGTTCTTGTTCTTCTTCTTCTTCTTCTTCTTTCTTCTTCTTCTTTTTTTTTTTTTTTGGTTTTTTGAGACAGGGTTTCTCTGTATAGCCCTGGCTGTCCTGGAACTCACTTTGTAGACCAGGCTGGCCTCGAACTCAGAAATCCACCTGCCTCTGCCTTCCGAGTGCTGGGATTAAAGGCGTGCACCACCACACCCAGCTTGTTCCCCCTTCTAAGTAGGACTGAAGCATCCACACTTTGGTCTTTCTTCTTCTTGAGCTTCATATGGTTTATAAGTTGTATAATGGGTATTCTGAGCTTTTTACTTAATATCCACTTATCAGTAAGTACATGCCATGTGTGTTCTTTTGTGACTGTGTTACCTCACTCAGGATGATATTTCCTAGTTCCATCCATTTGTCTGTGAATTTCATGAAGTCATTGTTTTTCATGGCTAAGTGGTACTCCATTGTGTAAATATATCACATTTTCTGTATCCATTCCTCTCTTGAGGGACATATGGGTTCTTTCCTGCTTCTGGATATTATAAATTAGGCTGCTATGAACATAGTGGAGCATGTGTCCTTGTTATATGTTGGAGCATCTTTATGCCCAGGAGTGGTATAGCTGGGTCCTCAGGTAGTACTAAAACTAATCTGCTGAGGAACCACCAGACTGATTTCCAGCTTGGTTGTACCAGCTTGCAGTCACACCAGCAATGGAGGAGTGTCTCTCTTTCTCCACATCCTTGCCAGCATCTGCTGTCACCTGAGGTTTTGGTCTTAGCCATTCTAACTGGTGTAAGGTGGAATATCAGGGTTGTTTTTGATTTAAGTAAGAAAATCTGTACAGCACCTGGATAAAACATTAGCAAAACAGATGAAAGGGTTAGTGACATGGAAGAGAATGTGAAAACCATGGGGGAAAATTCAGCAAAGAAGTTGAGATCACGTACAATGACCAACAGAAATGCTGAAGTTGATGAATTTACAAAACCATCTCGCAGTGCACCACTAACAGCTAAGAGGAAGCAGGAGGCAAACGTTGTTAGTGATGGAACATGAGGCAGAAGCTATATCATATTTTTATATCAATAAAAGAATAAATAATTCCTAACTAGTCAGAGAATAAATAAAAATACTAAAATTGCAGAAATGAATGACTTCTCCAGATAATAACCTTACGTGGTGTATAGTCTCGTTCACCACTAACATGATGCAGAGTAGCTGACTGAAGTAAAAAAAAATCTAGGTCAGCTCTTTGTTGTCTCCACAATACCAACAGAAGGAGAGGAAAAGGATGGAAGATAGTTTATCAAGAAAAGTGTAGCTGATACAAGCTGGCATAGTTGTTCTGACACTTGATAAATTACACGTCAAGCCAAAATTAGTCAGAGGTGATAAAGAAGGCCATAAAGAGACCAATTCTTTAAAAAGATGTGACAATTGTAGAAGCTCATGTACTGAACCATGAGGGTGCTGATTTCATAAAACTAATAATAATGACCACAAATTGTCAAACAGATCTTGGTAGGATAATGTTGGCTTAAGTAGTTAATTCTCATCTATATATATATATATATATATATATATATATATATATATATATATATATATATATATA
>LR753984.1:11456-106264 GCA_902729485.2 Mus minutoides | reverse complement strand
AAAAAAAAAAACCCTTTTCCTAGGGCTACAGTCTTCTGCTTTTCTCCTTTCAGTTCTGCCAGAATTAATTTTTACATTGCTTAAATTAAATATTCAGCTCTTAGAATTATCATATTTTCTTGATGAATGGGAAATATACTAACCCTAAGCAATCTTTTATATCTCTCATAATGTATATTGTCTGAATGACTATCACAGCAGATATTGAAACAGCTGAATCACTTTTCATTTTGTCTTCTTTGACTTTGATTTTTTTAAAGTTTTATATTCTTAAATTCAATTTGTTTCTCTTGTAAACAATGTTTAGTTGAGTTTTATTCATTAATCCGTCCCAATGACCTTATCATTTCAATTGTGCATTTAAGTAATTACTTGATGCAACATATTTAGGGTTATGTTTTCCACATATGCCTTGATTTTCTGTTTTTATTATGTTTTATAATACTCTTTTCTTGACTTCCCAACTTTTTATATTAATCATACTAAGCTTTATATATATCATATAAATTTACATATTATAAATTTATATGATATAACATATATTTATATCATATAAATTTATATTTATATATCCTTTATCTCACTGAATACTCTCCCCCCCCATGTGTGTGTGTGTGTGTGTGTGTGTGTGCATCCTGCTATAGAATAATAAGTGGTCTTGACTTACTGGGTATAATTTGATAGAATATTTACACTCTGGAGACAAAACACAATTTTTTTTTTTTTTTTTTTAGGAAATAAGCTGATAGAATAAAATCATAGTATCACAATGAACTAATTTTCTTTTCATTTTGAATATTTCTCATTACCCACACTGCATTTCATCCTGTAGTGGTGGCATAAAATGAATTGTCAAGGGTTGCTTCCATAATATTTTCTATGGCACTGAGAAAGGAAAGAAGGGCAAAGTTACATATGCTCCTTCCTGTCACACTTGCATAACAGAGTATTGTTAGAAAAATAAAGAGAAACACATAATGCTATCTTATATAAATTTTATAATACTGAAATAATTCTAAATTGTTAATGAATTTATAATTTGTGAGATATACTATGTTCCAATCTCTTTAATGGAATATTAATATATGTATACACACACACACACACACACACATTTGATAACTAAGTAAGGTTAATTGTATTTTCTTTGTTTTTTGTTTTGTTTGTTTCCTTCATGCCATAAAAATCTGTAGCCCAAATATTAGATAAGGATATTGCCAAGCCAAAGGCATATTGCTAAAAATAGCACAGAACAAGGGACAATTTCAGAAATGCAAGGGAGCTAACTAAATTGTTTTATCTAGTTAATGTGGAAAGCATTACATAGGTGGAGTCAGCAGAAGATGGCAGATATGATGGTAATCAATCCATCCTTCTGCAATCTATGTTAATATGCCATATTTGCATAAGGTTAGATAGTAGTTTGATAGTGTTATAAGAATTGTTTGTATGTAATTTATTTTAAGCTCACGAAAACCATGTCCAATATATAGTGGGAAAAGGAAAGAACAACAGAGGCCCAGGGCACAGAACAGCTGAGTTGCTTATCTTAAACCACTGCTACCAGTGGGTTGAGGTATTGGAATTGGAATCAGTAACTCTGCTCACAGGACAAATGTGCTGAGTCTCTGCCCTGCTCCTTTTACCCTGGCATTGTTGGCCATTCTACAATGAGCATTCTTCTTCAACAGATGGAATGTGAGACCCAAAGAGACATTTTTTTCCCTTTAGGACATTGCCAACTTTAACATTTTATGGGTATCAGGAAGCTAGGCAACCATAGATTTGGTAGCTACGCAAGCCATCCGTGATGGAGCCATCAGTGAAGGATTTCAGGGATATCAAGCCTGGTAAAGCTGTATGGACATGTGTGCTCACACAGAGAACAAAAACCAATCTCAAATATGACTATCATGTGTTTTTTCTTTTACATTTTAAAACTTAATATATTTTAATCAAAATATAATTACATTTTTATCCCTCCTCATTTCTCCTTTAAACCCCCTTTCTTCTCCTTTCTCTGGTCCTCTTCTAATGTGATCCCATTATATTTCTAGCAAAATGATGGCCTTTTTTATTATTGATACACACAGAAAAATATCTATCTATATAGCTAATCTATCAATCTACTTGCTCTTTTTGTTACTTGTGTATACATGATTTTAGGACTGATCACTTTGATTTGGATAACCAATTGACCAATTGGAGTCTTTGTCCCTGAGACAGGCTAATTCTCTCTCTCTCTCTCTCTCTCTCTCTCTCTCTCTCTCTCTCTCTCTCTCTCTTTGTTTCTCCCTTCTTGATAGTGACCTACTTATGGTTCTTTGATTAGGGTTAGGACTCTTTAGACTTTCTCTTGAGATTTCCCCCTTACCATGTTAGGGAGACTTTTAAAATTGTCATTGTTTAGTATAAGCATAACATTTAGAGTCCTCAAATGGCTAAAATTAAATCTACCATATGACCCAGAATCACTATTCCTCTGCATATACTGCTCCACAGAAACTTGCTCCTCCAAGTTCACTGTCAGTCTATTCACAGCAGGCAGAAAATGGGTAGAACCTATATAAATTTTAACTAACAATAAAAATATGGTAAATACACCATATGAAATTTAGCTGCAAGAAAAAGGCAATCAGGAAATTTGCCAGCAAATAAGATTTTGAAATGATTATCTTGGACAGGTAATCCAGACCTAGAGAGACAAATGCTAGATGCTCTCTCTCATCTGTGGGCCCCATCTCCAGATCTTAAGGTTTGAGCATATAATATTGAGTAACTGAAGAAACAAGGAACTATAAAGAGACAATGGGGAAGGCGAAAGGGGACCAGGAGGACACAGGTCATATGAGGGAAAGAGAAATTGACAAATGGGGAGGAGAAATCTACTTGGGAAGCAGAGGATGGGAATAATCACACCAGAAAGAGGAAGGAGAGACATAACACCAGGTTTATTTTATAAAGTCTCAAGGTATTATATGTTCACTTAAAACAGGTAATGAAGTATCCACACGTTGGTCTTCTTTCTTGATTTTCTTGTGTTTTGCAAATTGTATCTTGGGTATTATAAGTTTCTGGGCTAATATCCACTTATCAGTGAGAGCATATCAAGTGACTTCTTTTGTGATTGGGTTACCTCACTCAGGATGATATCCTCCAGATACATTCATTTGCCCAAGAATTTCATAAATTAATTGTTTGTATAGTTGAGTAGTACTCCATTTTGTAAATTACCATATTTTCTGTATCCATTCCTCTGTTGAGGGACATCTGGGTTCTTTCCAGCTTCTGGCTATTATAAATAAGGCTGTTATGAACATAGTGGAGCATGTGTCCTTATTACCAGTTGGAACATCTTCTGAATATATGCCCAGGAGAGGTATTGCAGGATCTTCTGGTAGTACTATGTCTAATTTTCTGAGGAACCACCAGACTGATTTCCAGAAGTGGTTGTCCAAGCTTGTAATCCTACCAGCAATGGAGAAGTGTTCCTCTTTCTCCACATCCTTGCCAGCATCTACTGTCATCTGAATTTTTGATCTTAGCCATTCTGACTGGTGTGAGGTGGATAAAGAAAGTACCCAAGGAGCTGAACGAGTCTGCAACACTATAGGTGGAACAACAATATGAACTTACCAGTACCCCTAGAGCTTGTGTCTCTAGATGCATATGTAGCATGAAAATTAAATGAAAATGTTGTCTTTTTTCCACTGGATGGTTTTAGGTCCCTTGTCAAAGATCAAGTGACCACAGGTGTGTGGGTTCATTTGTGGGTCTTCAATTCTATTCCATTGATCTACCTGTCTGTGGCTGTATCAGTACCATGCAGTTTTTTTTTTCAGAATTGCTCTGTAGTACAGCTTGAGGTCAAGCATGGTGATTCCACCAGAGGTTCTTTTATAAGGGATTTTTGTGTTTCTTCTGCCTGTTTAGCAGTGTTTGCCTGTAGTTCTTTAAGGACTTTTATCTGTTTAGCAGTGTTCTCTTGTAGTTCCTTGAGGGATTTTTGTTTTTCCCCTTTTAGGGCTTCTCCTTGTTTAGTAGTATTCCCCTGTAATTCCTTGAGGGATTTTTGTACTTCCTCTTTAAGAGCTTCTATCTGTTTAGCACTGTTCTCCTGTATTTCTTTCAGTGAGTTATTAATGTCCTTCTTAAAATCTTTTACCACCATCATGAGATATGATTTTAAATCCATGTCTTGCTTTTCGGGTGTGTCGGGGTATCAGGGCTCATTGTGGTGGGTGTACTGGGTTCTGATGATGCCCAGTGTTCTTAGTTTCTCTTAGTAAGATTCTCATGTTTGCCTATTGCCATCTGAAAATCTCTAATATTAATGTTCAAACTGTCTCTGGTTGGAGCTTGATCTTCCTGTGATTCTGTAAGCCTCTGTTAGCACTCTTGGGAGTCCAACTCTCACCTGAGTTCCAGTGGTCAGAGGCAAGCTCTTTTCTTGCAGGGCAGTTATCCAGCAATCTGGAGCTCTGATCCACCTCCTGAGTTCTGGGCTCAGAACCCTTTCTGAAGGTCTACTCTCCTCTGGTAAGGAATGTGCCCAGGGGTCTGGGTCTCAGCTCTGCCTCATGGCTGAGGATGAAGGCTGGATGGGACCCTGACTAAGAAACTCTGTTGTTTCTATAGCCCCCCCCCCCAACCGTGCTCTCAGGTGATCAAGAGGTCCTGGGTGTGCTAGGGGCCCTATGATCCCAATGTGATCCCAAGGTCCTGTGGTGTGGAGACCACTTTGGACCCCCAGCAGCCTCCACTGGGCTCAGAAGGAAGATGGTGGGGGTGATCCTGCCGGAATAGATCCCAGCCTCTGGTCAGGTGGGGTTCCTTTGTCCCTGTTCCTGCTGGTACAAGATCCTTCGCGATTCCTGAAGCTGATGTTGAGATCAAGTCACCAGTGATCCCGAGGTGATCCCGAGGTCCAGTGGTGTGGAGAGCACTCTGGAGCCCCCAACAGCCTCCTCTGGGCTCAGAAGGAAAGTGGCAGGGGTGGCCCCGGCTTGTATAGAACCATGAATATTGTTAATGCACATCCTAGTAATCATAGCCACAAAACTGTAGATGGTTCTTGTGGATGGTGACATTGCAAATTTGCCTCTTCTGGCTTTTTAAAAATCCTTTCAGCAGATTCTTGATTATACTGAATAACAACTCCAATGGCAGGATTCCGTCCGTATGCTGTGAGAGTCATCCGCTGATTGATGTGAGAAAGGAGGAGTGAGCATCATGGGGGAAACTGCTTTCTGTAGAGGAGAGTGTCTTGTAAATTCAATTTTCCATGCAGTACTAGACAATAGTTACAAGAATATTTGTGTGCTGAAAAGGCTTAGCAGATACTAAAAAGCAAAGTGTAGGCTTGTCAACTGATCACTATGAAATAGTCGACTTTTATCTATTCATGGTTCCTGTCTTCAGACACGCCCAACGTGTGTAAGGGTCACTGTGCCCTGTTCTTGTCAATTGGTGAGGACTGGTGATAGGTAACCAGCCTCCAAAGTCCTTATTTTCCAGCTATTTTCGTTGCTATTAGTCATATGAGATTTCTTTTCTCTGATTCTAGAACCTCATATTTTCCAACAGTAGCCCTGAATCAGTGAGCCAACTTGCTAGCTGGGAAGGAGGATGCTATCTCAGCTCCTTCAAATGTCTTGCAAAGGGATTGTTTCAAGTCTCTTTTTATCTACCTTTCCTCGTTCTCTTCTAGAACTGACAAGAGAAAAACATTCACAAGTCATCAGGTGTAGACCAAAGACCTGAGGCTGGATTTCATGACCCTTAGCCTTCATTCACTGATGTATTCTAAAGAAAAACGGTTCCTCACAGTTAAAACATTGAAGAGAGTTTTCACACTGCACATGTTGCTTAAAAAGCCTTAGTTTGTGGTAGTCTTTATACTTCACACTGTATAGCATGAACATTTTATAGATATGTTGGCTTTCAGTGGTATTCACTGTCTTTTTTTTTCAAAGTCAAGCATTTTATTATTGCAGACATTTTATACTTTAAGAGAAAGTAAAGCCTGTCTTCCATGTTCAAAATACACAACTCACAATTTGTATTTCTGATTTTGAAAAAGAGTTGTATCAATGTATTGTATGTCTTTTTATTATTATTATTATTATTATTATTATTATTATTATTATTATTNCTATGTCCAATTTTCTGAGGAACCACCAGACTGATTTCCAGAGTGGTTGAACCAGCTTGCATTCCCACCAACAATGGAGGAGTGTTCCCCTTTCTCCACATCCACGCCAGCATCTGTTGTCACCTGAATTTTTGATCTTAGCCATTCTTACTGGTGTGAGGTGGAATCTCAGGGTTGTTTTGATCTGCATTTCCCTGATTATTAAGGATGTTGAACATTTTTTCAAGTGCTTCTCAGCCATTCGGTATTCCTCAGTTGAGAATTCTTTGTTTAACTCTGTGCCCCACTTTTTAATTGGGATATTTGATTTTCTGGTATCCACCTTCTTGAGTTCTTTATATATATTGGATATCAGTTCCCTATCTGGTATTCACTGTCTTTTAATTGAAAAGTGATTCTTTGAAAATAAGAGCAACAGATTATTAATGGCCCAAATAATAATAGAAAAACAAAACAAAACCCTTGATTAATATAGCATTTGTTTTGGAATAAAGAAGCGAACAAAATGAAGTTCTAGACCAGCAATGCTTTGCTTTGCAGGCTTTTTCCAGGATTCATAATTGGCTAGTAAAAGGTACATTCATACAAAATGAGTAATCTCAAAAGTTTTTATTGAACTTTCCTAAATTGTGTGCTATTATGGGCCTTGGGGATGATTCTAATTGTGGTGAAATGTTTCTGAGTGCACTAGAAAGAGAATTATTGAGAAGTTAAGTTGTCTGGGGACATCTGTGATATTGGAGGCTGGACAGTGAGAGACAAACACTTCTTGGAAATGCAAAGGCTCCAAGGATGATTGACAGCATCCACTCTGTCTGCCCACTCACATATGTGCCTTGTGGGAAAAATACAGCATATTTAGTATGTCTAAGTGTATATGTGCATGTCTTAGCCTCAGAGAATCTTTAATTATGTGAATAGTTTACATTAAAAGAGACATCCTCCTAACACCCACTCCACCCTCTCTACCCTCAAACTACATTTCACATTCATTATTGCTGATATGTAGGCTTCTACACTTATGATTTATGCAAATAGGAACTTTCCCCCTGTAAAATCATAGTACTCATCCTTATCCCCAGGAGAAGTGTTTAGTTTTTCCATCTGCAGCCATTTCAGGTTTGTTATTATTTTTTTCAAATCAGCTACATTTCTGTTTTATTTCTGTTTCTAACTTTGATAGTGGATCACTTATGTATTTATATGACAGTGTAATTCAAATACTCCCATTGTGTCAAATTGATTTTCAGATAGTGCCATGTAAGAGTTTAAAAACCACACTTTCCCCCTTTCATTGAACTCCAGCCATTCTGGTCTTCTGTGTACACATCCTCTCTACTACCTCTTAGAACATGGAACTTGCTTCCTTCATCTAGACAAAGGTCTTGGAGGTTTGCTCCTTGCAGAACTTAGACAGATAAGTAAGTGACTAATACATCATGCATATGTGAAGATCAGATGCCAGCATGCTGATTAAGAGAAACTCTATTCTGAATAGTAAACCTATGAACTTGAGAATCATAAATATCCCTAGTCAATTATTCTATTTATTATACTTATATTTTGTAGTTTGGATGTTATATTAATGGAACAAAACATTTTGTAGTATTTTCTAGTGTGATTTATTAAGACTATAGTGATGGTTCCAAAACCTATATTTCAAAATTTATTTACCTAGCTTTGCATCAGATTCTACTGCACATATCTAGCACATATATTAATGATATTTCATGTCATTCCTTACATTAAGAATTTATGGAAATGATAAAGGTATTCTTTGTGGAAAATTGCTTCAAATTCAATTACCAATCCTATGTCCCCCAACACCCATCAAAAACATAACAAAACATAACAAATCTCACCCACAACTTTAAGTAATGACTTTATCAATAAATTATGACAAAGTAAGTTCCATAATGCAAAGAAAGTCTTCTAAGGAAAATTACTCTACCATTCTAAAAAAAAACCACCAGAATAGCATCCGTCCTGTGGAATAGTGTCTTCCTTCAGAACAAGACTGTTATCAAATGCCATTTCTGGAATTCCTAGGACCCAGGCCGAGTGGCCAAGTAGCCACTTAACCACATTTAGTTGTGAGAGCCCTAACTACACTATTTTATTCATAACTGAAGTCTAAGGAAGCTAACTATTTGGCTTTAATAGGTAATTTTCTCTTATCCAATATAGAGTAAGCTACAGTTGGTAGCTGACTCGGAACACCAATAGATAGAAGGGTATCTATACCATCAAATGAAACATCTGGAGGCATTCACCTTCAAATAGTTTGTCTATAAGTCAGTTTTCTTTCAAAAGAGAAAAACCCAAGGACTGTAGTGATGGTGTGTATATGATATCTGGGTTACTGCAAAAAAAAAAAAATCATACACTAGTACGTTGTCCTCAGAACAGTAACAGAATTTTACTACTGGCAATGAAAACCTGCCTCCTTTTTTAAAGACATTTTAATTTTGGCTCCGTTTTATAGAGTATTGATAATTAATTGCATCAACTCTACTGCTTTAATAAAACTGGTCATCCACAAAGCAAATATGTATTGCTTAATTTTCAGTTTGAGAGTTGATAACCACTGAAAATTAATCATCCATAGAAAAAGGAACTCAGCAGTACTTCTAATCTCTGAGAAGATTGTCAGGCTATTAGAGTTATGTGCTATAATCAATTCATATACAAATGTATAATTTATAAGCTCCAAATTAGATCAGCTATCTATTAGACTTGATAAAGATAGAAATATATTAATCAGATTAAGAAAATAAAAAAGAAAATTAACAATGAATGGGATGGGACAGCCCTAGACCAAAAAAGGCAAGGGCAACCTCAGTGCAGAAATGAAGAATTAAACTGATTTACAACACAGGTGGTATGTGACTAAGTAAGTCCCTGTAGTTTAGATGTGTAAGTTCAAAAAATTGTTCTTCATGAGGTGACATTACATGTAATATTCATGGATTAAGTTTCTATGCATCATCCACTACTGCTAAGCAGAAATAATATTTATTCATCACAGAATACATGGCAGGTGTAGAGTTGGGTCTAGAGGAAGTATTCATATATTTTTAGAGTCATATTCTCATTTAGTTTACTTTCTAAATTATAGTGAACATAAATGCTATATTATTTCTTTCTAAATATTCAGATCAAAACCACTATTTTTTTCAAAATTAATAGATAGTTCCCAGGCTTGCCTTGACAGTCACGAAAGTTATATGCTGATGGTTGTTAAGAAACCATGTTCCATGTGTATGTCACACCCCCCACATGCTCACAGCACGTCCTTAGCCAACAGCTTAGCTTGATTCTTCACAGGTCAAACCATCAGAGGTAGTGACTATCAGCAACAACAGCAGCAGTGGTAGACATTCTTCAATGAACTATAGCTTCATATTTTAAGAGGCTATATTTCTCTTTTGCCAAGTGCATATGGAAGAAAACAAACTCGCAAAATACAAATGTATCTGATGTATATGAATCCATTACTTAGCAGAAATTCCACAGCCTTTTGGCATATCAAAACCCAACAGCTTTTCCCTGACAGTCATGCTACTGTGAATTTTGGCACTTAGACTTCTCTAAGTCTCTGAAGTGCCTTTGTCACATGTCTGAAAAAGCAGGGCTCAAGCCTGCAGCAGGTCCTCTATGAATCAGTCAATCTGTGCAGCACTGAAAATGACCATGGAGATTTCAACAGGAAACATTGAACTTTACAACTTCTCTCCAGTTATGCTCTTCTATAGACTGTCATTAACTTTCTCAATTATTTTAGTATATCAATATTCAACACTGCAAAAACCATACATAAATTTGAAACATATGATAGTATTTAATTTGAGGTTATTAGACTTTTTTCTATGACTTTTACCATGTCTAATGCTTAGTGTTCCTTCTAAGTATTTTTTTTTAATAATTGAGGATAACAACCTTTGTTTATATTGCTCTAGGTAATTGAATATTTCAGTGCATTGTTTAAAATCATTAATATCCATAATAAAACATTTTTGAACACTTTCCAGTATAATTCTTAAAGTATGCATTATTCCAAAGATAAAACAAAAAAATTGTGAGGAAATAAATTTCTGACTAATATGCCTTATGAAAATACAAAGAAATTTGCAACTACTGCTAATCAAAGCTATAATATAGGAAAATAAAGATACAGTCATGGAATCTATTTCATTCATTCAATATTAGTATAATGTCTAAAAAATAATGGAATTCCCTAATTTATAGAATTAGAGGAAGAATAAAACCTTAAGAATTTTTAGCAAGTAGTGAAAGTATAAGTTATATTCACTTTTACATAGAGCATTGAAGATATCCACAGAAGCTAGGACTAGCATGTGATATGGACAAGGTTTCTGGTGATAATTAAAATGTGTGTGAAAATACAAGGAGTCCAATAATGAACTAAATGTTGAAGAAAGACAGCAAAGTTATAAGGTCTCATTTTTATCTTTATACTATATTACAGAGGTATAATGTTAAAATCCACATTATACTTGAATAAAAATTTATGCATCCAGTTTAACATAGTAAAGAAAGCTGCCAGATCCTAGATTGGGAGATAGCTATAGGAGGAAATCAGAAGAAGAGGAGGAAGAAATACATACACTTCAAAAATATAAGGTGCCGGGTGGTGGTGGTACACACCTTTAATCTCAGCAATTTAGAGGCAGAGGCAGGCTGATTTCTGAGTTCGAGGCCAGCCTGGTCTAAAGAGTGAGTTCCAGGTCAGCCAGGGCTACACAGAGAAACCCTGTCTTGAAAAACAAACAAAACAAAACAAAACAACAACAACAACCACAACCACAACCACAATAAAGATAAGGTATCAGCAGGGTCAATCAGGCATCAAAAAGTAGTGGGGCCAGTAGCCACACCTCTGTGTCTAGGGGATATACCCATCACCTAAGTTTAAGTGTGATAACTATGAACTTGAAGTCAGTAGATTTCTCAACTTCTAGACCCACCTGTCTAACCATCATGAGATTTACTGCTGACCAACTGAGAAATATAAAGCTCTACTAGAGTAGTTGGTTTCTGTGGCATCTCTCCTCCAAAGAAGCTTTAGTGATGAATGAGTCTTATGAAGACATGGATGTTGTCCTAAACAGATCTCAGTGATTCCATATTCCAGCAGACTTCGCCAGACAGGTTCCCCAGAATCTGGTGACAACCAGCTCCAAGTTCATTCATATTGGTTGGAGTTATTGTAGTATGACCAATAGAATCTGCTGGTAGCCAAAGACAGGAAGCTCCTGAAATAATGACAGCTCTGGCGGATCTCTTATACCCAATCCTTGTAGTTCACCACCAATTCAACTGGTAGGGAAACAGGAGTCCACAACTTCAGCTGACTTTGTTCCTCTACCCAGGCGATACAGAAAAAGCCACTCTATAATTTGTCATTTTTTTTTCTCTCTTGTGTGTTCTTTAAGAGTAAAATCTTATTACTTTAAGAAAAGTTAATTTTATGTTTCATTTATTCCAGTTATATTTATCTCACCTATGTATTTTATTGTGCATAATAAGGTTTTCTTTTTAATTTTATTTATTTACATTTCAAAAGTTATCCTCTTTCCCAGTTCCCACAACCCCAGAAACACCCTAGTCCATTCCCCCACACCCTGCTTCTATGAAGGTGTTCTCCCACCCATCCTCCCACCCACTCCTGCCTTACTGCCCTGCCATTCGCCTCCACTAGGCCATTGAGCCTTCACAGGACCAAGGGACTCTCCTCCCACTGATGCATACAAAGCCTTCCTCTGTCCGTCCATGTGTACTCTTTGTCTGGTGGTCTAGGTTTGAGTGGTTTGGTTGGTTGATATTGTTCTTCTTATGGGGTTGCAAACCCTTCAACTCCTTCAGTCCTTTTTCTAACTCCTCCATTGGGGACCCTGTGCTCAGCCCAATGGTTAGCTGCAAGGATACACCTCTGTACTTGTAGAGCCTTTCAGGAGACAGCTATATGAGGCTCCTGTCAGCGAGCACTTCTGGGAATCCACAATAGTGTCTGGGTTTGGTGACTGTATATGGAATGGTACCCAAGTGGGGCAGTCTCTGGATGGCCTTTCCTTCAGTCTCTACTCTACACTTTCTCTCTGTATTTCTTCTTGTGAGTCTTTTGTTCTACCTTCTAAGAATCACTGAAGCATCTATACTTTGGTCTTCCTTCTTGGGCTTCATATGATCTGTGAGTTGTATCTTGGGTATTCTGAACTATTGGGCTAATATCCACTTATCAGTGAGTGTATACCTTGTGTGTTCTTTTGTGACTGTGTTACCTAATTCATGATGATATTTTCAAGTTCCATCCATTTGCCTCTGAATTTCATGAAGCCATTGTTTTTAATAGCTGGTTAGTACTCCATTGTGTAAATGTACCACATTAAAAATGCAGAAAAGAAAGTCAGTCATTGTCTTAGCCAGGGTTTCTATTCCTGACAAAACATCATGACCAAGAAGCAAGTTGGGAAGGAAAGGGTTTATTCATCTTATACTTCCACATTGCTGTTCATCATCAAGGAAGTCAGGACTGAAACTCAAGCAGGTCAGGAAGCAGGAGCTGATGCAGAGGCCATGGAGGGATGTTCTTTACTGGCTTGCTTCCCCTGGCTTGCTCTGCTTGCTTTCTTATAGAACCCAAGACTGCCAGCCAGAGATGGTTCCACCCACAAGGGGCCCTTCCCCCTTGATCACTAATTGAGAAAATGCCTTACAGCTGGATCTCATGGAGGCATTTCCCCAACTGAAGCTCTTTTCTATATGATAACTCCAGCCTTTGTTAAGTTGACACAAAACTATCCAGTACAGTCATTTAAAAGATAGTCACCTACAGATATTAGACATTTAGCAATGAAATAGACAATGAAAACAAAAAGAAATATTTTATAAAAATTAAATTAATTGCAAAAAACTCACGCAGTTGAAGCATCACAAATAGACTATAGCAAACAAAACAAAAGATGGCCAGGACGGCAAACAAAACTGAGGAAGTGCTATATTCAGTTACCAACAAAGATGAACCAAAACAGATGAACAAATGTGACGATAACTTTCAAGAACTCAGAGACTCCATCAGAACACAGAACGGGAGAATATGTTTACCAGATATAATTCTGAGAGCAGATGAATACCCAGATATATCATGAACTTAAATAACTCATCATCAAGAAACCAAAGTATCGCACAAATAAAAAAATTAAACATTACATTCACAAAAGGAGAAATGCATATGATTTTTTGTCATCTTAATCCACCAAAAAATTAAAATTTGAATTATATTGACAGTCCAACTTACTCTATTAAGCATGGCTATCATTAATAAAAGATGACAAGACATACTAGTTAGCATAAGAAAAAGTATACTTTATATACTGCTGGGTGGAATATAAACTAGTGCATGTACTGCTACAACTGCTATTCCTTAAAATATCTAAAAGTAGAATTTCCATATGATTCTACCACAAGACTTCTGGGTATACATCGGATGGAACCTAGGTTAGCATGACATAGATAATCACAACATCCATATATAGTACAGAGCTTAGCTTAGAGAGAGTTCTGAATCAGAGAGACAGGTCCAGGAGAGAGTTAATGTCATAGAAAAAAAGATCAGTGGGGCATATTTTTTTCCTATTTGAAATATAGGTCCATCTGTCTATGTATGTATGTATGTATGTATGTATGTATGTATGTATGTATGTATGTACCATCTGTCTGTGATAGAAAGTATAAGTGCATGTGTGAAAGAAAGAGAGGAAGGGAAGCAGAGGGGAATCAGGAGATAGAGAGGATGAACTAAAGCCAGAAAGAGGAATCATTTTGGAAGAAAAAAGAGAACAAGTAGAAGGGGGAGGAAGACAGGGAGCAAATGTAGACAGAGTACAATGATAGACAGGTGAGAACGTGCCATAGTGAAACCCATTATTTTGTATGTCAACTAAAGTAGATAACATTCTCTTTTCTTCTTATTTTGATATTAGAAAAAATTTGTGATGCTGGGCGTGGTGATGCACACCTTTAATGCCAAACTTGAGGCAGAGGCAGGCAGATTTCTGAGTTTGAGGCCAGCCTGGTCTACAAAGTGAGTTCCAGGACAGCCAGGGCTATACAGAGAAACCCTGTCTCAAAACAAACAAACAAACAAACAAAACAAAAAACAAAAACAAAAACAAAAAACAAAAAACAAAAAAAAGAAAAGAAAACGTTTGTATAACTTTTTACTCTTTGAGGTAAAATCTGTTTTTATATAGAGGCCTTCATAATATCACTTTCTGATATTGTACATTTTCTAATTTATTATTGTCATTTAAATTTTTAATAAAATTTTATGTTATTAGTTTATTACTTTTCAAAAATATATTTTTATGAAGGTGTCAGATACTAGTTTTGGATATTTTTATCTTTTGTTTTTATTTCTCTGATTTCTTCTCTTTGTTATTTCTACTTTTTACCAGCATAAACTTTAAAAATCTTTATCTTTGTCATTAGAAATTGAAAATTAATCATTAGGTTGAAATTCCTGAATTTTTTTTAAATGTAAGCATTTAGTATCTTAAATTTTTCCCCCAAATCCAGACTTTTCTGGACCCTAAATATTTTATAAGTTTAAGTTTATTGAATTCAGTTAAATATCATCTAAATTCCATATAGTTGAGTTATTTTAGTTGTTATTTACAAGTGTCCTGCTTAATTTCTAATTAGCTATTATGTTTCTTAAGGACTATTCATGATGATCATATGCTCTGTAATATTCTAATTTACTGATAGTTATTACAACATATATGAGTCAGACCATATAAGCCTCTTTATTCTTATGTTCCCTGTTACCAATTAAACAACATTATTGTATCAAATAATCTGCAATTATTGTTTTACCTTTTTCCCAGCACTAAGTTGACTATATTTTTATCACATACTATAAAGTTTTGTTATTAAATTGATTCCATTTGTAATTGTCTTAGTCTTTATGAAGTTTTAATATTTTTATAATTGTGGAAATTCTCTTGTATCTTCACAAGTATTTTTTTCTTTAACTCTTAGACCTTAACTTGCATGTTCCTGATATAGATCTCCATCTTCTAAATGCTCATGTGGCTAATTTTACTATTTTGTGTTGTTTTATCTCTTTCAATTTCTCTGTCTATTTACATATTATTTATTATTCCCATATGTATTTTATATGTGATACAAAAATATAAAAACCTAATGATGGCATATATATTCTCTAACTTCATACTGACCAGGTTAATAATTTAATTTAATAATAGCTTGAATTCATGCTCCCTGCATGATAATTTTGGAAGAAAAATTATGATTTTAATATAAATTTTCCAGTTTATTTTTAGTTAATTCACATTTAGTTTGGAAAATAAAATTTGAAAAGCTTATGTATATACATCACCAATCCAGTATTTTCTTTATTATAGTTATCTAGCATTTTGTACAAGATAATATTATAATTTTTGCTTCAGTTTCCATACATTAAAGAAATTAGGAAAATCTGCTGTCATATTTACATCAAATTTTCTGTTCTTTTTTCTTTATCTCTTCCCTATCGATCTAGGTTTCCATCTGGCACCATCATCATTAAGCCTGTAGAAATTACTTTATTATTTTTCATGCAGCAGTTTTCCTGGCAAGAAGATCAGTTTTCATGTATTTGAAAATGTTTTAGATTGACCTTCATTTTGAAAGAGCTTGTTTAGTGGAAAATACTGACTAACATGCAGTTTTTGAGGGCACTTTAAGTATGTTGCTATGGTACCTTCTGGTCACCATTTTATTGTGAAGAAAGGCCAAATGTGTCTGTGCTGTGATTCCCCTAACTCAAATGTACTGTTTGGTTTTGCATAGATTTAATATTTCCATATTGAGTTTACTGAGCTCATTGATTCTGTGTGTTTATATTTCTTAACAAATTAGGCGAGATTTTAGTTGTCTTTCATGTATGTCTCCCTACTTCAGTCTTTTCTACTTCTGGGTCATCAATCATGGGTGACAGCCTCTAGGTTTCTGTGGTTCTCTTTATTCCTGATTTTTTTGTTGTTGTTTGATGGTTTCTTAAATTTAAATAATGAACTTTAGTTGTTTTCCAGCATGTTGCCTCTGTTTTCAAATACCTTTATGTTTCCTGAGTCTTTTTTCTGCCACTCTAAACTGCTTATAAGCCAGTATCATTTTCCCTATCTATTTTTGGGGTCCATAATTGTGGTTTCTCTTTTTCAACAGGCTGTCAATTTTAAAATTTATTTTGTTTGTTTACAAATAATCAACACAATATTTTTTTCTGCTTTGAGATCATTATATGACATTTCTAAAATTTAGGTACCTTGATGGTTATTTGCTTTTAGTGCTTTGGGGTCTGTCGGTCTCCCTCCCTTCCTCCCTGCCTGCCTGCTGCCTACCTGTTCATCTTTCTGACTTAACTAGGTACCCGAACCTGGGTAATTAATGAAGAAAAGAGGTTAATTCATATTTCCAAAGCAAAAGTCCAAGGCCCTGCAGTCACTTCTGACATATACTTCAATTAAATATTAACATGGCAGATTGCATTAGGTGGAGGGGGTACCCAGGCAAGTGCACCAAGTGGCTGTATGGGGAAAAGAGAGACAATGAAGTGAACATTGTTACAACTTTCTTTTGCAATAACCAACCTGATTGCATGAAAATTAGAGAAAGCACCCGGGTGGGTGAAATTCACACTCAATGACCAAATCATATCTCAAAGGTCCCATACCTCAACATGAGTTTAAGTAGCCACAAATCCTATTCAAACCTTTGAACTCTTTCCTATACTTTTTCTGTTTGTGTGTGTGTGTGTGTGTGTGTGTGTGTGTGTGTGTTATAGGGGTATTTTAATACATTTTGAAAATTGGTAGACATTATAAAGTATGCATTTTTGAGACTGCATCTGTTGTTTCCTTTTGATTTATACTAATGCTGCTTTAGCAAGCAGCTATATGGAGTGGAGTAACACTCTGAACCTCATTCCTTCAGTCCATTATTAAAGCTGCTTATGTATAGGATACAGATTGTGCAATGAAAATAAACTATATTCCTATCATTAACATTTTTCTTAATTTACACTTTACTCCTGTAATTTCTATTCATAATTTCTGCATTGTATGGACCATTAAATTTTATAAAGTTTTCTTCTTGATGAATGTACTTCTAACAATATCTAACTGCTAATCAAAGGAATTAATGACTTTGACTTAGAATTTTTCAATATTAGTGCTTTTCTAACAGGTTTGTTTTTGAGTACGATTTGCTCCAGTACATGTTTCTAGTCTTTTGAAGTAAATTCCTTAAACAGTTTATTTTCATTTCAAGCATTTTATTTTGAATGACATACATATAGGTAATTCAATTCTGTATTTATTTAATTTATACCTGTAGGATTACTCATACATGCGGGCATTTTATGATCTCATTTTATAGTTTATATTGCATCATCTCAAGTATCAAAGTTCCCCTGTGCTAAGTGATTCTTATTCTTATTCTTATTTTGTGCCTTCTGTGATTGATGTGGCTTTTGTGGTAACTTCCTTGACTTTAACATTTATTGATCTTTATTATGAATTTTCCTTTTGTTTTTCTGGAAAACATAGGTCTTATACTGGCTATTTTAACGTTAATTGTTTTGTTCTAACATTGTGGGATTCCTTGTGTCTTCTTACGGATAAGGGAAAACAATAATAGAAGAACAGAAAGAAAATAAGTGTTGAAAATAATGTGAGTTTTGAGAAAAGGCACTTTAGACTCAGTAAATAGAATATAATCTAGGAGCAAAGGAATAGATACAGTGAAGGCCTTAGTTCATATTTGAAATAACAATATAAAATATAAAATAAGTTACTTAAAATCGTTAAAAATAAATTGAAACATATAATAGAAAAATGTTTGTGATTGAATACAAGAATAAATCATTTCATAATGTGTAAAACAAATGCAACCAAAGCAGAAAGTTTAAATTATGAAAAAGAATATGGAACAGAATTGAAGCATACAATATTATTCCTAGGATCATAAAATACATCATTTATGGTTAAACAATGATTAACTTGACCACAATAAGCAACTAAAGTCACAATAATAGGAGAGATTTGCAGAAGTGAGATATCTTAATACTTCAATAATAGTGCAACTCATTAAATATTTATGGTCATTGAAATCCTTCTCAATACCTAAAGAATGAATTGATGTTAATCTACTTTGATGAAGGAGGAAAATGACCAAGCAGTATAAATAGTGTCTGTGAAGACTCAGAAGACATGTCAAAGATTGTAGCAACTAAAAGGATACAATGCTATGGGATACACTGTGTTGTCAAACTCGTATGCTGTGAGTCTAAGCCTCCCCCATGCTTCATGGCTATATGAGTATTTGTATATGGAGCTTCTAGAGTGAGACTGCAGACATTTAGGTGGATTGGTGTCCATTAAACATGTGCACAAAGTCAGAGACACTAGGGATACACATTCAGTAAAGTCGACATGGACACAAAGCACCATCTACAAGCCAATTAGAGGAGGATCAAGAGCAACTACATATGCTCACACGTTGAGCTTCTGGCTTCCAGTACTGTGTGAATACAAATACCTGATTAAGGGCCCTGGATCTTAAATATTTGTCATGATAGCTGAATCAAACTAATGGTTAGGAGTAGAATCAAGTGAGCATTAAAGAGCAAAGCAAAGTGAGACTGAAATGTCAAAAGGGAAGGGTAGAGAGGTTTCACAAACTGATAGATGTGTGACTTGCTGTATTTTGAGTAAAATGATAAACAGGGCAAGTATTTAGAGTACCCTGTCACATAATCACATGTCCATTTTGCACAGATCAATCTATAGGAAATGGATTGGATAGACATTCATCTGGTATAAGAACAATAAGAATGCTTTTGCAATAGTCTTGGGTAAGAGATGAAGGCAGTCTACACTGTTAAAGGAGGCTTTGTGTGTCCCCATAACATATGGACTTATTTCCATTTCCCTGTTTTCTAGAAGGATTTCTGCTTCCATTATTGCATTTATAACACTGCATGAGAATTTCTCTACTTATATCTGTGCTTTAATCTGCAGTTACTTTTTTTCGTGGTAAGAATGCTATCTTATTTTTCATGTTTTTTTTTTTTTTTTTTTTTTGGTAGCAATGTGCGGCATCTATAATTACTGTCAGTAAAATGAATGAGTGAATGGATATATAAATTGTTCTTCAAAAACTCCTGCCTTGTGGGTGTTGCATTTTTATTACATACTTCTTATACATTGTTCCTCTCTTTGTTTAGCTGTATGCCTGTCTGGGGTTGACCTGTGAATATGTGGAAGCATCTGTCACCTGCCACAACAAAATCAGATTTTTATCTTCTTTATTTGCTACTCATAATAATTCTCCTACATTTGGCTTTGATTTATATATCTAATGTGCTTTCTCACTTCAGATACTATGAATCACGCTTCTACTGGCCCCTGACTCTGTTTAGAAAATTGATCAGTGTATTTTCTTGAAACCTTGTATTTGGTACTTGGTACTATAGGTCATGGCTGACCTGACTCTTTTTGAGCATTTGCATTTTCTCATTCATGCTTTGATGTTTCTTTGTTATGAGGTTTTCTTTAATGCAAACAGGATTAGCATCTTCAAACATTTCTGTCTGAACTCTGCTGAGGACCTCTTGAGTGTCGAATCAATGGGCTCACCCTTTGGCTTTGGATGCTTTTGTCATTTGGTACCCTGAGAAGAGATAAATGATTGTCTAGTCACTACTTGAATATTTGAGGCTTTCTAACCTGTAACAGTTGACATGAAAGTAAATCTTGAGGGTCAGTCAGCTTTGGTAGAAATATTTTAGGTATAGTGCAGATTGCAAAATGATTCTATCTCAATATTGTGTCGCTGGATGGATTGTGCTTCCTGAAAAGGGAATGAGGAGAAGGAACCATGCAAACTCTAAGTTTGCAAAGTTTATCCATCCAGTTTTTTTTAACATATTGACTGCATACATCATGAATATACTAAAGCAGTTCTATGTATCTGTGTTATATATTGCATGAGGAAGACATATTGGATATTTGCAGAGCCATGATCAGTGTAGCAGAATATGAAAATTGGTGTACTATATGACACTATTTCCATGATGGACAAAAATGTGCCTAAGGCTGTGTCAGCATGCCCTGAAGTTCCATTTGTCTTTTTCTACTGTGTTGTCTTGGAGCATGCCTGAAGCCTGTTTTAGAATTACTCTTACTCCTTTGAGTTTGTACAAAAGGACTTTTGGCCTTATCAGAATTTTGAAAAATACTGAAATATATGTCTGCATACCACATCAAGAACAAGGAATAACTATGAAGAAGAAACTAGAGACAAGAAGAGTCTGTATTAAGGTTGTTGTCCACCTAGCTAAACATTGCCTATAGAAGTGCTTATGTGAACATTTAGAAGACTAGAGCTGTACCCAAAGGTCATAGTGGGAAACCCACTGATTCTCAATTTAGCATTTAAGACTTACTGGCATATGTTCCTGGCAATCTCATTGCATAAATTAGGTTTAAAATAAATGAAGTAGGAAAAACATCGCAGGAAATGAGGACATTCAGATTTATAACTTCAGAACTGAGCATCGTTTTTTGAGCCCTAACAAATTGTCCTTCTGTTTATCGAGTAGGCTGCAGTGTGTCAGTGTCTAACCCGAGGAATGAGCTGATTTTGCAGGTTGCTCAGGGGATGGAGAAGTAGAAGAGTCAATAGGGAATAAACAAGATGAGAGTTTTGAACGGATATAATGATCACTTAGTAATCTGAAATGTAAACACAGAGCCATGTCAATACAATCACTGTTGGTTGTAAGACAAGATATGATAAGGCCTGACCCCATGAGTAAATGAATTAACGGACTTGCTCACAAACCTCAGTTGCATCTTTCCAAGTGCATAAAAGCTCTATTAAACTGTTCCTCAATCAATAATACTTTTCAAAGCTAATATTTATTAAGCTCTGATCTCAAGTTATCCCAATTCTAAGCTCTATTATACATTACAACATTTGGTCCTCACAAGGAAATAGATGGCTGTTGCCACTTTTGGATGACATACTTTAAGAGAAGAAACCATTTTTCTACAGCCACATTATTGGAAGTAGAGCAGTCAGGATTCAGTGTGAGAAAGCTCAGCTTCAAAGGCCCCTGTGACTTCTTAACCACTGTGTGAACAGCCTGCTGATACTGGGGAGAAGAACTATTTTCATGGATCATGAGATGTCATGGAAATCAGTAAGTTATTAAGTCTTGGCACACTTTTGAGACAGCATGTCTACATATAAAATATGGAAATCCATTGCCTGGGAATGGATTTACTGGCTCTCGAACTTGAATTCACCCTCCAGTGCCTGCCTAGTCAGAATAAACTGGGTCTTGTTTTCTTTACAATAAACACAATACAAAGTTTTGTCAGAAGAGAGCATCAAGGGGCAAAGCTTTCCTTTCCATTTCTGGGTGTTCTGCTTGCTTCAGCTTGCTACTTTTTTAAGGCTGTTGTGCTGAGTGTGTATTTGGACACCCACACTGTAATATCAGAAATTGACAATCAATGCCCAGGTCTGTTGATCACTTTCCAGCTGTTCTGACCTGGACACCAAATACTCCAGTATAGTGTCTGCTGTAATGTAAGGTCAGTCTATCTGTCTGTTCTCATGTTGGCTCACTTTGTTGCACTGAGGTCTAGTCTAACTTTCTTGTTAACTATGGACAAACATTGCTTGGGAGAATTAGATTATTATTTCAGTACCAAGAGTTCTGCAACCACAGCATCACCAAGTAAGGTCCACATGGAGCAATGGGCATAAAATGTCCTCACTCTCAGCAGTCTTTCACCAAAAAGCTCACTACCAGCTTTACTCTTCAAATTTGTCATCACAATGTAGTAGGTATTCTCCTATCAGAGATAAATAACTATTTATATGATATGTGTCTTATTTAAATTATTTGTTTCCTTATCAGACTAAGACTAATTTAAACACAATTATGCTGTTTACCTTGAGGGTACTAAGGCATAAATGAAATACATATGAAGGCACAACTCCTGTCTCAAATCATAAAATGTAGAGGAGGCTATATCTAATCATTGTGTGGGGGGTGGGGGGCTGTGTGGGCATATGTGTGAACATCTTTGCCTTTCTGGGTAAATTTTGCTGTCAGAAATATAGATTGTACTTATATATCCTGATGCTGAGTCTCTGTCACAAGATAAAAAGAATGAAGTACTAATCTAATCTAATTTACAACAATTTAGACAATAATTCCTATCTGAATACCACATTAACCATCTCAAAGATACTGAGAAAGTCTACCCCTCTCCCCCATGAAAGATTCAAGTCCAAAAATCAGTGATCAGATTGCACTTTGTGATGCCTTTATAAATTTACAAGAAGGATAATGTGTATAATAATCTTTAAAAATTGACTAATTCAAGTATAATTCAGAACAATTTACTAATGTGCAGTGATTTGTAAAGAGACTTCATTTGCTTAAGATCTTAGAAAGAAATACATGTGGGAGAATGGTTGAATTGAAATGGCTCTTACATGTCAAAAAAGGAAAGAAATGTGTTCTGAAAGGTGCTATGACTTGGGCATCAAGAATTTGTACACATGTTGTCAAGTCTGATGATGATATGCTGATGACACTGTAACTGGTCCTGTGTTTTCATCCCTTCCTTGGGATCTGAAAGCATTCTCTCAGCATGTCTTTGATGATATGACACAAGCAGGAGAGTTTCTACCTAAAGAGAGAAGAAAAGGCAAATAGTGTATCTGACTACAACCACCACGATCTCAGTAATGTGTTTTGCATATTTTCCATCTTCCATTCTTCATCATAAAAAAGAAATTCTAGACATCACAGTGAATTGAATTGAAAAGTTTCTGACCATTTAAAATATGATTCATATATTTCTATGCAATGCCATTTTACCACAAAGTGTGTTGGTACCTGTTTCCAAAATAGTTCATATTTCTGTCAGAAATTTATCAAAGTATGGTTCCAAACCATTGTAACAGAAATGTTTAATGCAAGATCATTATCAGGTGATTCCTAACTCATGTTCTAGTTGCTTGGATTTCTATCTTTTTATGTGGCCACCTTACCTGTTGAATCTTTTTTTCTCTTATGTTTAGGCAAATCTGGTCCTGGCAAAGGGTAATTTGATGCCATATTAAGTTGGGAATGTTCTTTCAACTTCTGTTTTGTTTCTTGGAGTAGTGTGTAAGCCTGTTTTTTTTTTTTTTTTAATATTTTAACAGGTTGGTAGATTTTACAAGCTCGATTTCTGAATCTGGAATTTTCTTTGTGTGAAATATTTTAATTACATATGCAATTTTTTTTATAGAATTCAGTTGTATTCTAACTTCTTTTTCTGCCTGAGTCCATTGTGATCAATTGTATATCTTTTGAGGAATTTTTCATTTCAGGGTGTTGATTATTTTAGTATAAATCTAAAGCATTAACTTTTATATCTGTAAAATCAACAATGGGGTTATTGTTATTGATTGAATTTTAATTCTACTGCCTGAGCACGTACTCTGAGGACTGTCAGACTTTTAAAAGTAACAATACTTGCTTGCTGGCCCAGGTGTAAGCTTTTGTGTGATATTCCATATTGAATACAGAGCCTGAAAGCAGGGAGGCCAATGGCACAGAACGGCCTTCCCGTGTTGTTCACGAAGCAGAGCCTTTTTTGGTTTGGCTCAGATAGCCAGACATCTATGTATTCAGGTACAGAAGGCTCATTGGGTAAACACTACTTTAATGAGTATCACACATGATTATCACATTTTCTTTCTATAGTCAAAGGTAACAAACTATCTGCTTTCGATTAATCTTTACTGACTTCAAAATCATTTTCCTCCTTAATGCTGACCAGAATGTCCAGCAAAAGATTTCCTTTTGTCATAATTATCTAATTATTATTAGCAGTGGTATTTAAGCATCTATGGTAGTGTTTCACTTAAACCACAATTCCCCCTTATTTTATTTCTACATTTACAGTCCTTTAACACTGATATAATTTTCTACATAAGACACTTAGGGTATCAAAAACCAACAACAAAATTAAATTCTTCTTCCTCTTCTTTTTCTCCTTCTTCTCTTCCTCCTCTTCTTTCTTCTTCTGCCTCTTGTTCTTCTTCCCCTTGTTCTCATTCTTCTGCTGCTCCTCCTCCTACTGTCCAGCACTTCAGAGTCTTTTCTAAGCCTACCAATTTAAAGTGTTGACCATTCATTATAGTACAACAGCAAGAAGACTTAAAATATTTAATCGCTTATAATTCATATGTACTAGTAAATAAGAAAAGTCATGTTCAGTACTTTTTTTCTGAGTGTACCAAGCGGTATCAGACATGCATATGACTTTGTTGCTCTTTGGCACAATGCCCAGCCCCATTTCATAAAAATGCTACCTACTTTATTTTTTTATATTTCAGTCATAATAAAAAATCTGTTCCCCAAGTGTCTTCATTACAAATGCCTTTATTTATTTCTAAAATATATAATAAACTACCACAAAATGCAAATATATTAACAATTGCATCAAAAAGTCTCCAATCAAGGAGTCAAGAGAGCCAAACTTTTTTCAAAAGCCCATAAGAAAAACCCTGGCTTGTAGAGGTTCTATTGCTCTGCCTGTCATTTGCTTGATTCTACTTCTCTGTGTCATTATGTCCAAATGGCCTTTTATGTTTTGTGTGAATAAATATAATTGCATTAGAGACCAATCAAGAAGATCTTTATATTTGTGAAATCTACAAAGATTCAAATAAGATTATATGATTATATACCATACATAATTTTTGAAAAAAAAAGTTCATTTGGATAGTGCCAAAATTTACTTGTCATTTATTAATCAAGTGATTCTCCTCCTTAAGAATTTTTCTCCACATTTGTCATAAAGGGTTTTTCTTTCTTCATTAAGTTGTACTGTGGCACTTACATAGAGCATGCAGTTGTTTTCTTGGCTTACAATTCCAACAGTTTTGACACTTGAGAAAGGATGGTGTATATTTTGTTATTGTTTCTTTTGAGCCTCTATTGATGCCTAGCTCAATAGATGAATAGTTTTTAGGAAACAACAGAAAACCTGTTTTCTTCTGTATAGAAAATTCTCTCTCTCTCTCTTTCTCTCTCTCTCTTTTCTAAGCCTACCAATTTAAAGTGTTGACCATTCATTATAGTACACCAGCAAGAAGACTTAAAATATTTAATCGCTTATAATTCATATGTACTAGTAAATAAGAAAAGTCATGTTCAGTACTTTTTTTCTGAGTGTACCAAGCGGTATCAGACATGCATATGACTTTGTTGCTCTTTGGCACAATGCCCAGCCCCATTTCATAAAAATGCTACCTACTCCCTCTGAGTGTACCAAGCGGTATCAGACATGCATATGACTTTGTTGCTCTTTGGCACAATGCCCAGCCCCATTTCATAAAAATGCTACCTACTCCCTCCCTCCCTCCCTCTCCTTCCCTTCCTTTCTCTCTCCTTCCCCCTCTTTCCCTTGACCCCTCTCTTTTCCTTGGCCCCCTCTCTGTGTATGCATGCATATGAGTGTGCATATGTCTACATGTTCTTGGGTCCATGCATGATGTCTAAGGGATAGCATGTATGCTATGGTAAGAATGTGGCAGTCAGTTAACAGCCTTAAAAAGTCACTCATTCCCTCTTACATGGATTATGAAAAATCAAACTTCTGATAGTACAAATACCTTTATCCACTGAGCCATTTGCCAGACTTTTCCTTGTTTTTTTTTTTAAACTCCTTGAGCATTATTAACTTGGAGTGTCACCCGTCCAGCCATTTTGAATAGAAATGTACATTTACCAAGGTTTAGTGAAATTGCATCTATATTTGTGGTGAACAAGAAACACAAACTTTAGTATCAGGATGAACTGTCTAAACCTAAAAGGAAAAAAAGAGACTGGAAGCATAATGTAAATCTATAAATGTTACTGAGGATGTTAGTAATGATATTGACTTAATTCTGCACACTAGGGGAGGACCATGACTGAACTAGATGTGTTGAAAAGTTCAGAGACATTAATCTTCTTATCTGTGCCCCAGAACTCCCCCTGCAAAGACAAATGAGCAAGCAGTGATGAATGCTGCTTCATTAAGAGAATTTAAAAATGCAATTTGTCTTCATGAAAAGAAAGTATTTTTACATTTTCCATTTTACAATGAATCAGTGAAAAGAATTTTCAACCATTACCCTTTTGACTTCAAGTGGCCTTTGTGAACAGCATATCAACTCAGTAGGCAATAGACTTACTTTAGGAGAAATCTTAGTGAAAGCAATTCCTGGAAGCTTAAGAAACAATATCTACTATATGCAGGTCTCGACAAAGCTCATTTAAATTAGTGTCTTCACAGTTTTAAATGCTACTCATTATTAATTCTATGCAAAGTAAGGTAACTTAAAATTAGAATCTTAAGGACTAAACAAATAAATATAACAATAACTGTAAAAGGAAATTTACAGTTTTGTCTTAGATTAAGTATTCATTCAAATTTGCATTTCCTATATCTTTATTATTGGTGTAAAGGCAAATCATTGAATCCCTCAATGCTCAGCATGCAAACATCACACTGTCTGACAACACGAACACACGTGTGTCATGTTTACTCTGCTCTTATAGGGGCATATATTTCAAACAATATCTTGGGGCTCAAGATACAACAAACATCAACAAATATCAATCTGATTTTAGATGTCCAGAAAATGCTACAATAATTATGCCATTCTGGCAACTCAAAGGTTTTGAATTGAGAACAATTGAGGAGAAGCCAAAGAAATGATCTTCATCTCCTATTCAACCATCTTCATTAAAAGTAAAAATATTCCTTTTATAGGAGAGAGTTATTTTATAGGAGAGAGTTATTTTATAGGAGAGAGTTATTTTAATGTAGGTAGTTTATGGAACACATTGTGTTTGCTTCTGTGTGTGAGAGAGATTGATGTAGTTTCACAAGCCCAGGTCTGTATGCATGTGTGTGTGTGTGTGTGTGTGTGTGTGTGTGTGTGTGTGTGTGTGTGAATGCCTGTGGAGCATAGACATTAATGTTGGACATCTTTCTCTATTATGGCTCACCTTATTCGTTTGAGATTCAGTCTGTAGAGAAATGTGTATTTCACTGGCTAGTTTAGCTGGCCAGCAAGGCCTGAAGTTCCTCCTCCTTCACCTCCTAGCATCGGTTCCTTAGGCTGGCACCTCCAGTCATGGCTTCTGTGAGAAGTGGGATCTGAAATCAGGGCTCTGTGCTGTGCAGCAGACACTTTGCCCACAGCCATTTCCTCAGTCCCCAGACCACACACTCAAGACTGCTGATGGCTTCCTTTCACTTGTGTGTTAATTTTGTATACAGATTAACTCTTTATTGTTTTGATAGACCGCAAGGAGTTTTTCTTGATGTCTCAGTGGGTTTTGCTTACCTTCTTTTGAAACTTACCTGAACTGAGGACATTTTTGGAAACCACCTGCTGTCTTCACCCTCTTCTGCTTGACCTCATTTTTAGACTCTCAAGTATGATTTATACTTCATTTCCTTCACCCTTGAGAAGCACTTCTGTTCAGCCTCAAAATCCTTTTTCCCTGGGTCTTTGCCCTCTACAAAATTCAGCTTGTGAACTCAAGTGCCCACCATCTGGAAAAAAAAATCCTGTTTACATTTCCCCACCTCATCGGCTCTCCATATGGCTTCAGAGCTTGCTTAAAACACATCTCCCTCCTCTTTGCAGAAGATGCCTTGATTTTTCCACACTCAGTGGCCTATAATTTATTTTTATCTTAGTGTCTGCTAACCTTGAAGACCATCTTTTAAAAATAATTTAACCATTTTTTTTCACATACATTTTATGATCGATTTTAATGATTAAAAAGCCAGTCACGTTGGAAGAAGAAAAATTCTCTATTTTTTTAAATTTTTACTTGTGGCTTACTTTTTTTATGCATATCTGTATGTAAGGATGTCTTCACCATTGATCAATATCTTTACCTTTTATTCTACTTTTCATTAGTATAATATCTGCTATGTTTGTGCTGGAGTTTCTAGTTTCTTTAAAATATTCAAACCCCATTTTTATACATTGACTTCTTTTGAAGGTAGACTTTCACCAGCAAGTCTTTTTTTCCCATTCAATGTCAGAAGGCATGCATGGTACAGAAGCATCGGATAGGAGGGGGAGTAACCTACAATTCTCCCCATGAAACATTGCAGCTAAACTACAATTCAAGGTCTGGGAGACAAAAATCAGAAAAAAAAAAAAAACATATACAAAGCAATAGTGCATGAAATGTCTGAAACCACAGAGGAACTACTTGACAAGATGGGTAATAACAAGATACCCAACACAGTAAAGGCTGAGAAAAAATAGCCCTTGAGAATAAGACAGAAAAGGAAGAAGAATTAGTCTTTGCATGTCTCTCTCTCTCTCTGTGTGTGTGTGTGTGTGTGTGTGTGTGTGTGTGTGTGTGTGTCTAGGAAGATGTTTAAATATATTCACTTGGGTGATTTCCACAGGGGAAAGATCTCCAAACTTGTTTGAAAATTCACTTAAGGCTAACACTAGCATCATGGAATAAAGTCTAGTGGAGTTGTATATACAGAGCTATCTTTTCTCTGAATATTAACATTTTATTTCATCAATATATTGGCCAGCATACCATCAGGAATTGTTCTAAAGACAATGAAATAATAACCAGTTAAGGAGTATATATTCACTTGGCCACAGATATTGAAATGTCCTACTGTAGACTTTCTTTTGTAAAAAGCTCAGGGTTGGGGGCAGGATTTGTTACCTGGACAGACCCTGGTGATAGTCACTCTGCTGCAAGTGGAAAAGAGATAGCAGATTCTGCAGTTCCGAGCATTTGCAAGCAGACTCTAAACACTTGCTTTGTAGGGAGATTTTTTTTTTTAAGTTCTGTCTGTTCCTGTTGCTATTGCTGCTATTTTTATATTTCTTAGTCCTGAGAAGTTCTGCCTACCTGAGTTTTCTATACTGGGACCTTCAATGGAGCTGACTGACTTAGGTTCATGGCTTCAACACAGTAGGGAACGCTTTCCTGCCCAATACTTAGCCTCCAGCCTTGTATGTAAAAGTCTCAATATTGTGAGGTGTCTCCTGTTGAGAATGAACTTGAGTCCCATTCTTCTCAAGCAAGGGGAGCAGTAGTGATGATCTCAGAGGGCCTTGGAGGCTTTACAGCTGGACAGGAGAGGCTCCTGCAATTGTGCATATGCCCCCAGTGTCAACAACTGAGAGAGCACGCATTTATTAACCAGAGTGCTGATAGCATCAAAACAGCCATGGAAGTGTTCTGGTTTGGAAACCTAGACTCCTTTTAACCTGTAGCTCTATTTAATTTTTTTCTATTTCATTTAAATTGAAGCTGACAGGGAAAAGAACAGACTAAAAGACTTATTTCCCTTAGCTACTTAATGGGATATGAAGTCCCAGCTTATGGTTGAAAATAAAACTTTCCACTTGGGTAAACATAATTCTTTCTCTCTTTTTTTCCCCCAGAAATAATCCCATTCATTTACAAGGATATAGTAATTTAGTATAAAATAATTCCTCCTCAACATGCCTAGCTGTAATTACTTGGCTATCACCTTATTTCCCTTCATTTGTGAATTTTAGACCATGCAGAGACTTGAATTGGCAAGAAAAAGAGTGTAGAAGTCGGAGGAGATGGGCACAGATTCCCATAATGTCCAGGACTGCTACAGCCCTCCAGCACCACCATGTTTATATTTGTTATTAGTCCAAATGTTAGCAAGGCTCTTGTGTGGCCTTGCACCCTTGGTTTTTATCTTTTTTTCCTGGGGGAAGCCTGGGAATGTGTCCCTGATGTACAGAACTGTGCCTATCAGAGAGGAGGAATTTCTTGGTAGGAAAAGGAATGAATACTTGCAGTGCTTTCTTGAGACAGTCTCCTCCTATGCAGATAACCAAATATTTTATCTTAGTCTCATTGTTTTCTTCACCCCTTGCCAAGTGCTCCAGCATTTTCTCAAATAATAAGTAGAATAATAAGGAGAGGGGGCAGAGAATTTATCATTTAAAATTATCTGTGAGTCCCTTATGGAGTTCAATTAGTCTTGCACTTTGTCATCTTTCATACTTAGTAAGCCATAGTTAATTTTTTTCTTTAGAGAGCTTATTTTGCATTTACTAATGTGCATTAAAGTGTAATAAACAGAAATTGGAGTGGAAAAAAAGCATGTACTTAGTATATCAAGATTTCATTTCTCTTTTATGGAAGAAATGTGTAAGTTTTCTACAGCCTGTTTAATATTGAAATGTACTGATTATACCTAATGCTATTACTGAGGAAGTATTGGCAGGTTCTGCCAAAGAGGAGCTCAGACTCCAGGGTGTTTAAGAGTGTACAGCTAAACAGATTTCAATATAAAGGCCTAGATAAATGAGGCAATAATTCAGTTGGAAGACAATGCACCTATCACACAAAAGGACAAAGTACAGCTGGAGGACTTGAAAGTGATTTGGAAGCAAAAACTTCTCCTTTGATTAGAGACCATGAATTAAGTTTGGGTTCGGTAGCAGAGTAAGATGTGGTAAGAGATTATACAAAAAGGGGATGCCTGCTATTTTGTTGTCAATCAGATGTTTTCAGAGACTCAAGATCATCTCAAACACTAGCTTTGGGTTGAAGTCAAACTCACACTTTCCAAGCCACAGAAATATAGTTTAAAATAATCCTGATTTATTTGGTTCCACAAGCCTTGCGTGCCTGTCTAATTAAGTTTATTGACATTGTCAGACTTGACTTAACTTGATAGGGAAATGATATCAGAGAACAATCTAGAAATTGCTTTCAAAATATACATTATGATTGACATTGAATGCATGATGTCATAGACTGAGAAAGGGAAAACATGCTTGTAGAAAACTTTAGTCTTTTGTCTTGAAGCCAAGCTGGAGCCGAAATTATTAACATAATGTTTATTGACTTTTATTTTATGTGTATAAGTGTTTGTCTGTATGCATGTCTGTGCACCATGTGAACACAGTGCATGTGAGAAGTAGGAGAAGGTATTGAGTCCCCTAGAACTGGAGTTACTGACTGTCATGAGCTGCCTTCTGGGAATCCAACCTGGTCCTCTCTGAAAGAACAACAAGTGTTCATAACAGCTAAGACATCTTTCCAACTCAGAAATGCTTAACGCTATATTTCATTCATGAACCCAGTTTTGTGACTTTGAGAAAAATTTATTGAGCGTTTATTCTGAGCTCATTGTAAATAAGACACAAAAATAAAGCTTTTTCTGTTCTTGGAGCTCACAGAATAAGAAGAATCCAGTAAGAATATAAGAGGACAGCTGTGGGTCAGTATCACAGAAAGAAAATACTCTAAGAATTTGGAGGGGGACAGTTTCTTTGTTTTTAGTTTCAAGAAAAAGTCTGATTCTTGTGTAATGTTTTACACTCTCTGTAAGCATTGAAGTAAAGATTGTCCATAGTTGTTTTTGAGCATTTAAAGAGGTTTTCTAAGTTTTGAAGATATATGTTTTAATCTCTGTAAGCCTTCTTAAAAGTTTTTTTTCTACTCATGTTCTGCCCCTTCCCCTTCTGATCCCAAGAATGCTCTCTCTATAGCAGTAGACTGCCCTCTTCTGTGCTAAGGTGAAGGGCAGTGGAAGCAGATGTTTGGATCCTGGTCCTTAGTGAGTTGGTAGTTGCAAGATAAGACACTGGTTTCTTTTATTTTCCCCACTGAACCGATTAAGCAGGACTCATGAGAGTTCACAGAGCCTGAAGTGCCAAGCACAGGGCCTGTATGGATCAGCATATATGTTATGGCTGTTAGCTTGGTGGTTTGTTGGAGACTCCTAGTAGTGGAAGTGGACGTGTCACTGACTGACTCTATTGCTTCCTCTCCAGCCCTTTTCCTCCCATTGGGTTGCTTTGTCCAGTCTTGATTAGAAGGGCTTTTGTGTTGTCTTATTGTATCTTGTTTTCTCATGTTTGACTGTTGTCTCTTGGAAGTCTGCTCTTTTCTAATGGGAAAGGGAGGAACAGAGCATCTGGGGGAGAGGAGAGGTGTCAGGAGGGGAAACTATGTTCAGGATATATTGTATGAGAGAAAAAAACTATTTTCAATTAAAATAAAAGAACTCTGTCAGGAACTTAGGTCATATCAGAAAGACAGTCCTCTCCTTATCCATGTTTGATCACCAGTAACTTTCTCTTAGAAAACAAATCAAAGCTAAGCATATGAGAGAATAAAAGGGAGCTTTTAAGCTTTCCCAAATACATAGGACTTGGTCTTTGGCACTCATGTTCCTCATTTTGTGCATAAATTTAACCTTTATTTATGTGTCTTCACATATCTTTCTATGGCATGTTACATCTCAATATTAAGATAGTATCCTCATAATTCCAAGAATGAATGAGGGGGTCTAATAACATTCTAGAACAAATGGGGAATGATGACCGAAATGGTTTTATTTATGGGTGTTCTACTTTTATTGCTTTGATAAACACCATGACCAAAAGCAAGTTGGGAAGGAAAGGGTTTATTTGGCTTCCACTTCCACTTCAGAGTCCATGATTAAATGAAGTCAAGGGAGGAGCCCAAGCAGGGCATGGACCTGGAGGCAGGAGGAGATGCAGAGATGCAGCTTACTGACTTACCCCTCATGGCTTGCTCAGCCTACTTTCTTCTAGAACCCAGGACCACTAGCCCAGGATGGTCCCACCCATAATGGGTTGGGTCTTTCCCCATCAACCACTAATTAAGAAATGAATCTTGTGGAGGCATTTTTCTCAATTGAAATCCCCATCTGTAAAGTGACTGTAGCCTGCTGTGCCAAGTAAATGTAACACTACCCAGCACAATAGGTCCACTTGGTGTTGAACTTTGTTTCAATCTACGAACAGCTTTGACAGTCAGGATCATATTATTTCAGCTTTTGAGTCTCAGTTTCCTTATTTGCAAAGTGGATAGTGAGCCTTGAAGTATCTTGAAAATATCTCGTGAAGACATTTTTCAAATGATCAATATTGACATTTTAGGCTTTTTCACATCTCTACAAATGCTGAAATAAATGCTTCATTCTAGATTGCTTTCCTACATACTGTAAAAGGATTGTAGAAGATGTTTGTTTTCTAAGTGTTGTGTTTACTTAGACACACACAAAAACTGCCCAGGGTTTTGTGGATGTGTTTTTAAAGAAACCTTTGTTTTTCCTTTTCAGATTCCTATGTACTCTTTTCTAACATTAATCCTTGAGGAAGCCCCTTTACACTGCCATTCTTCTTCCCCATCACATTTTCAGAATATTCCCGTGTTTTTAGTAAAGATCAATTTCCCACTTATCATGACTCAGACTATGATTCACTGCCTAGGGTAAGCAGAAAGCAAGAGGCCAAAAGAGAGCATCTTGCTCCATAGAGAAGCCCGGTAAAAGCAAAATAGGACTGTGGGGCTCTCTTTCCTCCAGCAAAAACGTGATGAAAATACTTTGTGTTTTTTTTTTCTCTACTCATCAGGCTATATTTGAATTAGCTTTAGAAAAGAGATGCTTGCCACAAAGCCATTTATTGACAATATTCCCAAAACATAATTTGTTCTCATTTGACTGCCTAAAACAGTGGCTCTCTATCATCCTAATGCTGTGACATGTTAATGTAGTTCCTCATGTTTTGGTGACCCTCAATCATAATGTTATCTCATTACTATATCATAATTGTAATTTTGATATTCTTATAAATTATAATGTAAATATCTGATATTCAGGATATCTGATATGTGGCCACCAAAAGGATCATGACCCATAAGTTGAGATCTTCTGGGCTAGATGGTCAAAGGTGATTTTTGCCCATCAGTGTACATAGAAGGTAGTTCTGTGAGTTATGCACCTTATTGCTGTCATAAAATACATGACAAAGACAACATAAATCAGGAGGCACTGATTTTCCTGGCAGTTTTAGGGGTAGAGTCCATTATAGTGAGGAAGGAATGGCAGCAAGGGCATCAATCAGTTGGTCACACTGTTGCTGCAGTTAAGAAACAGAGATTAGGACTGGAGAGATGGCTCATCTATTTAAAAAAAGAAAAAACGCTGCCTGCTCTTTCAGAGAACCGTGTTTTGATTCCCAGCCTCACCGCCATGAAGGCCCACAACCATGTGATTTGTAACTGCAGTTCCAGGTAATCCAATGTCCTCTTATAACATCCATTGGCAACAAGCACATATGTGATGCACAGACATACATATAGATAAACCACCCATGAATAAATCTTATTAATTAATTAATTAATGAAAAGGAGTAGGAGGAAGAGGAGGAGGAAGAGGAGAAGAAGAAGAAGAAGAGGAGGAGGAGGAGGAGGAGGAGGAGGAGGAGAAGGAAGGAGAAGAAGAGGAAGAAGAAGGAGAAAAGGAAGAAGAAGTTGTTGCAGTAGCATAGGTCTATAAATGTTGGTGTGGAGAAAAGGAAGCAGAAGCAGAAGCAGAAGCAGAAGCAGAAGCAGAAGAAGAAAAAGAAGAAGAAGAAAAAGAAGAAGAAGAAAAAGAAAAAGAAGAAGAAGAAGAAGGAAGAAGAAGAAGAAGAAGAAGAAGAAGAAGAAGAAGAAGAAGAAGAAGAAGAAGAAGAAGAAGAAGAAGAAGAAGTTGTTGCAGTAGCATAGGTCTATAAATGTTGGTGTTCAGACTATTTCCTCTCCTATATTCAGTATTCAGTCTGTAACCCCAGCCCATAGACTAGTACCATCCTCATTTGGGGAGTGTTTCTCTACCTCACTCAACTCAGTACAGACTTTGCTTTACAAGAATACCAGAGTTTTGTATCCTATATGTAGTTCTACCCCTGTTGACATTATTAAGCATCACAATTGTATATATAAACAGCTACACAAACCTGTAGCACATGCTAAGAAGATATTAATATTGTATGCTAGATTAGAAATTACATACTTTGCAACTCTATGTTCTTATGGTGAAGATAATTTGGGTGGCCACTCAGTATTGTGAACGATAGTAAGTATGTTTTCAAGGATTCTGGTTTGGAGCATAGTAAAGCCTGAAAATTACTTAGCAAGTATAGAGTAGTACAGCTAGCATCCTTTCTGTTTCTTTTGTAATCATAAAGCAATTATTAAGGTTACAATCAGTGATATTCTGCACTGTTCATAGGGGCTTAACTAGTCACCCATTATTAAATCAGATTTCATAATAAATCCTTGGAAACTTATGGTAAACCAACAGTCTGGTTCACTGACAAGTTGTACGGGCATCTGCATCCCCCTACTAGACATATCATCCAGCAGATATATCACATTATTAGAGTCCCAGACACTATCAGTTCTCTTCAGACAAATAAGCCAACCTTGCCATTTCCTCACCAGAACCCTTTAACAGTTTCCCATTGTTCATACTATTGATAAATACATTCATATAAGTCCTGAGTAATTTTTTGACTTTTGATATCAATTCCATTTTCGCCAAATGTTTATATCAGATATTTCAGCCATGTTTCTGCATCTGTAAACAATGCTAGCTCTTTGCTACATCACTTTCTTTAGCAGTTCTTTCATCTCAGCAGCATGCTATCAGTATCCTTTGCAGAATAGAATTGTCAGTTCTATTATGTTGTTAAAAAGCGTCTTCTTAAATAGCCTCCATGTTACAATCAATGACATTCTGCACTGTTAATTTAGAGCATGTTCCAGCTTATGCTGGATAACTTTGTAATCATTAGAGTAATATTTATGTCCTTGATAGAATGTAGACTCCTGAGGTCAGTGTCTGTCTTATTCGCAGTTGTTTGCTTTGTGTCTAACATCATTCACTGAAGACATCAGAGGCCTCAGTGAACACTGGTTGAATGAATTATCTGTAAATATATCAATAACCATCATTTGAAAATTCTCTAGATTTATCCCTTTATTTTTTTCTTCCTTAAATTAACCAGTCTGCATTCAAGAGTCTGTGCAACTTAGGTCAGGCATATCTGTCTCACAGATATGGCCCAGTGGAATAAAATGTCTTAGAGACACACAGCTGATTAGGTTCTAACAAATGAATCTTCTTATAGTTAACAGCCACACCCTCTGGTAGAGACAAAAACAGTAACTCTCAAGAGAAACTGGGAAATGAGTAAGAGGAGATGTATGAGATTAGGCAGATTTTTGAGAAAAGGTGATACTGAGATGAAGAATAGAGGGAGTTTTCCACATTTACAACTTCTAAACTGAGCCAGCCTGCAAGTTAGATAGACACACAGTAACTTTGCATCCACTGAGGAACTTGTCTCTCTGTTCCAAAGAAGGAGAGAACAGATTTTGGTTATCCACAGTCACTGAAAAATCTGAGGAGCAATCCCATATAGCTGATGGCTGGAGGAAAGAGCCAGATAGCTTCCACAATCTCTGCCCAAGCCTGCATCTGACCCCTAAGCTGTGTGCACAGAGGACTGATTCAACACAGCCTGGCTAAGAATAGATCTGAGGCACTTTAGATACAACCTAAGAGCTGAGTTTGTGGGTTGAGCCTAATTCAGCTCTGCTGAAAGAATAAGCAACAACACCTTTCTATTGAATTTTACAAAGCGCAGAGACGTTGTAGCATCACAACACCTATAAACAAAAAGCAGTGTTTTTACTTTTGTAAAGATCCAGAAGCATGCAGGTTTTTTTTTTCTCATGAAAAATAACATTAGAGGTGTTGACATTAGCAGAGAACTAGTTAAAGGCAGATTGCATAGCTGTGATGAATGACTGAAGAAAAATCTATTTACAATGGATGAAAGGATCACATGCATCACCAGAAAGCTGTTAAAAATCAAACAGTGGCAGGAAGTGCTCTGCAAGCTCCTAGGACCCTCAGCAGTCCTGTCCAGATGTTCTCCCTTCAAGAGACAGTAACTGCCAGATACATCTGTCCCCAGGATGGCATGAGTATATTGGGGCAACCAACTACTTTCTGGATTAATTTTAGGCTTGTTTCACATACTGGAACTCATGTATAATATTGAAACCTTTTGCCAGATTCTGTAGCTAAAGAGGTTACAGTGCCTAATTGGAACACACTGCCATTGTTTTTGTTAAGTGTATATGATATCAAACTGTTGTCTGCCTGCTAAGGTCTGTACTTGTGGATAAGTACTGCTCTTGGCCTTTGTTAGAGAAGCTTCTTTTTGAAGTGAATGGCACTTAATTCAGAGTCATACAACTGGCTACAATGCAGAGAATCACTTACTTGGAGTCCTTGGCCCTAATTGAACATGCATATCACTCCCTCGGAGGCTAAGGAACTTCATAGGAGAATAGGTATAAGAATACAAAAGCCACACTTTGATCTTCATTCTTCTTGAGTTTCATGTGTTTAGCAAATTGTATCTTGGGTAATCTAGTTTTCTGGGCTAATATCCACTTATCAGTGAGTACATGTTATGTGAGTTCTTTTGTGATTGGGTTACCTCACTCAGGATGATGCCCTCCAGATCCATCCATTTGCCTAGGAATTTCATGAATTCATTGTTTTTAATAGGTGAGTAGTACTCCATTGTGTAAATCTACCATAATTTCTGTATCCATTCCTCTGTTGAGGGACACCTGGGTTCTTTCCAGCTTCTGGCTATTATAAATAAGGCTGCTATGAACAAAGTGGAGCACATGTACAGGGGAATGTCAGGGCCAAGATGTGGGAGTGGGTGGGTAGGGGAGCAGGGCGGGGGATGGGGGAGGGTTTAGGGGACTTTTGGGATAACATTTGAAATGTAAATGAAGAAAATATCTTCTAAAAATTGGAAAAAAAAGAATACAAAAGCCAGAGAATGGGAAGAGGTGCAACAAGTTTGTTTTCTGGACATGATGTGACTATTGTTCTTGTAAACTCACTGTGGTTGTAGGTCCATGTATAAGACCTGCACACAACTGGGTCTGTAAACATTTCATCAAGCAAAAGGAGGTGATCATGTGACCCACTCATCCCTAAGCAATTGTGAGTGGTTAATGGGTGCTGGAGTGAGGGATGCTGGTTAATGGGTGCTGGAGTGAGGGATGCCAGTTTTCAAGTGGTGCGAATAGTAACTGAGATGTCAGCATTTCAGAAAAAACACAAAACCGTTTGTCCATCTGCAGGCAAATATGATTAAAGCTGGAGAGTATACAGAAAGACATCCAAGTAAGAGAGGCTTACTGAGGAAAAGATGGCTGTCATCGGGAGAAAGAAGGGGTAGAGAGAATAATGACAAGTGACAAGGGCCAACATTTCATTGCATCCATATAACATTGTTAACATGATGAAAATGAAGGTTCCAAAAACGTTATATCTATAATTAAATTTCTCAACAAAGAGAAGCAGAAGACTAGAAGTCTTAGAGACAGAGACAGTGAATTTGGAAATATTTGTAAATACTCAATCTGAAGAACATAAGATTTTGAAAAGCAAAACCTGAGAGAAACACACATAGAGTCTCCTTAGTGTGGGAAACCCATCTCAGAGCCAGAATATGCAGACACTTGTCTAAGCTCTGAAAAAGGTTGAACATGGTTTTCTTTTGGAAGAACACAAGACCCACATATTTATGGATTCAGTAAGTTCAGCAAACTTGACCAGAATAACAAAAGAGAAAGCAAAACTGAAAATCTAAAGTGAAATTATTGAAAAGCAAAAGGGCAAAAGTTGAAAGCAAGCAGAGAAAAATACATTATGAAGCAGCAAACAATGACCCAAGCACTGCTAATTTCTCATTAGAGGCCATGCCAGCCAGGGGTAGTGTGAAAGGCAGCAAATCCTGTTAACATAGAATTCTGTGTTCAGTGAAACAGTCCTTCAAGATTGATGGGAAATGTCAAGTGACTAAATAAGATGTGCTGGGGGTGAGGTGGGGTGTGATACTTGGAGAGGGGGAGCTGCCCCTTCTCAGAGAAGGAGGATGATGGAGGGAGTATCTGTGCTAAGGGGTCCTGGGGGGAGGGGGGCTGATATTGGAATTATATATATATAATTTCTTCCATTACCAGGATCATAAAATGCCATGAGACAGGTTATTTGGCAATAAGTGCTAACACCAGAAAGACACTGAGTTCTTTTTTTTTTTTTCTTCTTCTTTTTTTATTAGATATTTACTTCATTTACAGTTCAAATGCTGTCCCGAAAGTCCCCTATACCCTTTCCACACCCTACTCCCCTACCCACCCACTCCCACTTCTTGGCCCTGGCATTCTTCTGTACTGGGGCATATAAAGTTGGCAAGACCAAGGGGCCTTTCTTCCCAATGATGGCCGACCAGGCCATCTTCTGCTACATATGCATCTAGAGACATGAGCTCTGGGGCTACTGGTTAGTTCATATTGTTCCACCTATAGGGTTGCAGACCACTTTGGCTCCTTGGGTAATTTCTCTAGTTCCTCCATTGGGGACCCTGTGTTCCATCCACTAGATGACTGTGAGCATACACTTCTGTATTTGCCAGGTACTGGCATAGCCTCACTTGAGACAGCTATATCAGGGTCCTTTCAGCAAAATCTTACTGGCATATGCAATAGAGTCTGGGTTTGGTGGCTGATTATGGGATGGATCCCCAGGTGGGGAAAAACACTGAGTTCTATAGGAAGCATTGAAAAGTTTGGAAGATTTTATGGTAGTGGTTTTTTTTGTCTTAATTAAAAATTAAAATAAAACTAATAGTGGTATAAAAGGCATTTCTCTATGTATGTGCAATGGGTATAACATCATATTTCTTGTAATAGGAATTTTTATAGACAAGTTCCATATTCTGTGAGGTCATATCATGTTAGTTTTGAATATACCTTGAAAGACTAAGGGTTCATATACTTGCAAGATAATTCAAATCCATAAAATACAGATCTATATAAAGAATATATTATTAAGCTAGATGAAACGTAATGTTTACAAAGAATTAAAAGAGCTTCTATTGATTTTGTTTTCCTGATTAGATAGGTTTCAAGCCTTACCAGATGACAACTAGAATGTTGTGAAAATATTGAGCTCTAAATCCTCCCTTATAAGCCAAAACTGACAAAAACCAATTTCATGCCAATATGCAACTTTGGGGAAGAGTTTCCTTCTAGGCAAATTGATTAATAGACATTTACTTCTGATTGCCAATGTTACGAACCATTGGTAAGAGCATGGCAACACTTGATTTTGAATTTTCAAGCACTAAGTTATAGTTTTTCTGTGTTACTGTGCAGACTTGTTACCACAACTTCATGAAGATCATTGTGCATTCTGTAATTTGTGTTTAAATTGGTACAAATCAAATATTTTCTTCTAGTTTACATGATCCTGGATTGCGCATAAAGAATTTTATTACAAGATATTTCCAACTCAAAGCTTCACGTTTTAAATGATATTTTCTACAAAATAAACTAAAATCATTCTGAGCATTTTGAAAGAGATTTCAAAGCCTAAAAATTTAAAAGAATATCCAATAATTTGGACTTATTTTAGAATGGTTTAAAATGAAAATTCATCATTAGTGAGAGATACTGGAATGGGATTTAAAGTAGCAAAATCAAAACACGCAGTGTCCCCACTGACTTCCGAGATAGAATTCAACACACTGAAATGATATGGTAAAAATACAGAGATCTAGGTTCAGTTAGGTAGCAACTGAACGATCAATATTTGAACTCGAAGTTAATGCTGTCTTTGCCTCAGAAATGTTTATTCACGGTCAGCATGAAATTTAAAAGGAGATTCTGGTGGTTGGTAGGTATGTGGTTTGATTTTGTGATATTGAAGTCACCTTTCTAGTTTCATGCAAACCAAATATCTGTGAATGAACTGTCCAAAATGGAAAGCTTCTGTTTTGTTAAAGTAGTGGTAGATTGCAATTTAATCATTTCATTACTTATTGAACAATTTCCTTGTGCCTATCACTCTCTCTCTCTCTTTTTTTTTTTGGTTTTTTGAGACAGCCTATCACTCTCTCTCTCTTTTTCTTTTGGTTTTTTGAGACAGCCTATCACTCTCTTAAATGCTGTTGATAGTAGTTCAAAACTCACGATTCTATTATTTAAGTACTTGAGAAGTAAACTTGCAGTATCAAATCACAAACAAGATCACCTTCAGTGGTGAGTTGAAGGAGCATGGACTGTTAACTGTAAAATCCCTTATGCTGAACAAAATGGTAGTACAGACTTAGCAAAAATTCAATCTGTTATATTCTGAATGATGCTTTCTTTTACTATGTTTCCCAAGCCTATTAGTATGTGATGGAGATGAGAGCTTCGGGAGGCTAACAGAAACAGAATAGGTCCCTAAGTGCAATCTGGTAAAGACTAGTTTATACTTGTAGTTGTACAGGTTCTGCTGCAAAAAAAAAATAGCTTTTGTGTCTTTATAAGTATTTTTTGACTGAAATAAAATGTTGAAAGTATGGGTGGATCAAGTAGGAGAGTGTTCAATACTCAGATTTAAAATCTTTTTTCTTTGTGTATTTTCCAGGAGAATGTTTCTTTAAAAAGTGTTAGCAGTTTGTGTTTATGTATTTATGAATACAAATGTACTTACATAAATTTATGTAGCCATAATTAATTTAAAAGAGGCCATATATTTGAAAGAGAACAAGGGGTGATGTATGGAAAGATTGAAGAGAGGAAAGGGAAGGGGGGATGATGTAATTATAATTTCAGAAAATAAAAAAATAAAGTAAAAAGTTCTTGCAGCCTGAGTTGAGATTTTCATAAATTTATTTTAAAAAATAAATGTGAGATAGTAACTAATGTTATGAGTAACAATGATGTCTCTGTCAAGTCTTATAATTCTTTCTTTATTATGGGCATAAGCAGGCTTAGAGGATTGGTAACCAGGAATCAGGTGTTATGCATACCATGGGATACATTTGAGAAAGTGTAGCTAAACAACATTCCACCTTGTTGTAGGAATTAGGAAGTGGTTACTATTTTAGAGCAAAAAGAAATGCCTCAAATATAGGACAGCCACATGCTAGAAGAAAACCTTTGTTTCTAAAATTAAAAGTCTGCAAGTGGGCAGTAGAAAGCAACCATCTTTTCAGTTTCTTGGTGTAGAGGGCTGGGGTAAGGAGACACGATTTAGGACACAGAGTCTGATTACTTTATTAAATATTGATTTTTGAAAAAAAAAATATATATATATATTCACTAATCCATGAGCCTGAGAAGATTGGGGTTGGTGATAAAAATAATTAGTAGTACTATTTCAGTTTTACTGCAAACAAAATGAGTTGGTAGAATCTATTTGTGGAACCAGATATAAAAATAACTCCACTTGTAAAGAAGAGGATGCTCACTCTCCAGCAACAGCCAGGTCCTCTTCAGAATGATCATATGTGTTTCTTCTTGTTTTCAGGGCTTGGCAAAGCTAGAATTTCTGGCCTAATAATAGACATTCAAAGATTATTAACCCTGGCTTCTAAAACAGTGCTGAAGGGCCTGAGAAAATATTCTGTGAAGTGAAATAAGAAAAGAGAGTCACTTGAACAAAGACCAGGAGTGAGCAGTAGCCTTGGCATCAGCAGCATTCCAGACTCCAGGGAACCTGACAGCCTACATCCCCAGTCACCCCTGTACAGTTTAATGAGGAAAAATTATTGATTCATTCAATCAGTATTTCCAAAACTCAAGGATGCAAATATCATCATGAGGGGCAAGGATTGCTTCCAATTAAGAGGCATACCTTAGGAAAGAGCTGCCTTGAGAATGGGGAGGTTACTGTCATGCAGGTGTTCGGTTATGGGTAAAATGTTCTTAGAATGATTGCTGAGAGAAGGGTATTGAGTTAGATCAGATATTCCTTAAGTATTAAGTAGCTGACAGTTCTTCTATAGACCTAAATCTGTGAATACAATGAATTTTAAATACAATATCAATATTCATGCCTTGTTTGGGGAAATGTTTCTCTACCCATTTTTGAGGCAAAGCATTCAGTGTAAACTTTAAAGTGAATAATATATGCAGTGACGCACACTGGCTGAGAATGGCTTTAATGGTACCATTTACTAAAGTAAAAATAGTCCAGGCAGTGGGGCAAATGTACTTCAGTCAATCACAAATAAAGTTGCCACAACTCTAAGATTGGTGTTTTCCTCATTTTACATAGGGGGAAACTGAGGCTTAGCATTAGAAGGCATAATTTCTGACCTTGAGTACTTTGGAGTGCGATAAGTCTTCTCAGGGCAAACTAGTTAGTGGAAAGACTGAAGAATGAACACTAACAAATGTCACTAGAGCAATTCTTGAAAGAACTTTTTAGTGGTACATGGATCAAATGTTCATCAACCAACCAAGACTGCAGGTGGGGACCAGGGAGAATCCTCATGGTAGACCCGAGGGCATACTCCTTAAAGGGTGGGCTATTTAATCACCCAAGTGGAAATATTTTACACTGTGTTCAGTGGAAAATAGAATCTTAAAAGAATGAATGCACTGGCTGGAATTTTTACTGTGGTATCAATAACTTTCCATGGTCTAGCTTTCAAATTGGCTTTGCACCCTGGATAAGTATCTATGTTGTTTTATTTGGCTTTAAACCTGTATTATGGGAAACATAAATCACCATAAGCAGGAACGCCCAAATTAAATGAGAGTTTAAGTCCGAGTCTTCCTGCTCCACTGTTTTGGACTTCCCATTGGATCACATTGGCAAGATTCTAAGTAAATCTCTATGAAGAAAATAGACATTTTCTTATACTTGTTTGGACTCTTTGCTAACTATTCTTCTGGGAAGTATACAGTGATCGAACATGGAAGTCATCTGGAACTTGTGGAGTCATATGCATTGTGTTCAGCAAAAATGGATGGGGTGGGGGACTCAGCATGAGATATGGGGTTTATGAGTTGGAAGACTGATCAGGGCTCTGTCAGTTACAGATCCCTGCTTAACTTTCTGCTCCCATCTGTGCAATGAGATCTTTGTATAGGACATCACAATAGACTTACCCTAGTGAGAAATCCTTTGACTTTGCAGGTTTGGACATAAGAAGTAGAAGCAACTGAATGTTAGCCTTAAGTACAATTCATTTTCTGCATTACTACTTTATTGAGTACTTTTTGGAGGTCATGTCAAGTATGCATTTAAGAAAAGAGTGATTCTTATCATACAAATCTTTCACTTCCTTCATAAGAGTCACACCAAGATATTTTATATTGTTAGTGACTATTGTGAAGGGTGTTGTTTCCCTGATCTCTTTCTCAGCCCATTTATCCTTTGTATAGAGAAAGGCCATCAATTTGTTTAAGTTAATTCTATATCCAGCTACTCCACTGAAGCTGTTTATCAGGTTTAGGAGTTCTCTGGTGGAGTTTTTAGGGTCTGAAGAAAGAAATTGAGGAAGATCTCAGAAGATGGAAAGATCTCCCGTGCTCATGGATTGGCAGAATCAATATAGTACTACTCAGCTATCAAAAACATTAAATATATGAAATTCCCAGCCAAATGGATGGATCTGGAGGGTATCATCCTGAGTGAGGTAACCCAATCACAACAGAACTCACATAACATGTACTCACTGATAAGTGGATATTAGCCCAGAAACCTAGACTACCCAAGATACAATTTAATAAACACGTGAAACTCAAGAAGAATGAAGATCAAAATGTGGACACATTGCTGAATCAAAAGGATGGACCAACCAGTGACTGCGGCTGCCAGGGATCCATCCCATAATCAGCCACCAAACATAGACACTATTGCATATGCCAGCAAGATAGTGCTGAAAGGGCCCTCATATAGCTGTCTCGTGGGAGGCTATACCAGTGCCCGGCAAACACAGAAGTGGTTGCTCAGTCAGCTAATAGATGAACACAGGACTCCCAAGGAAGGATCTAGAGGAAATACCCAAGGAGCTGAAGGGTTCTTCAACCCTATAGGTGGAAGAATAATATGAACTAACTAGTACCCCCAGAGCTCATGTCTCTAGCTGCATGTATAGAAGAAGTAGGCCTAGTTGGCCATCATTGGGAAGAGAGGTCCCTTGGTCATGCAGGGGAATGCCAGGGCCAAGATGTGGGAGTGGGCGGGTAAGGGAGCAGGGCGGAAATGGGGGAGGGTTTAGGGAACTTTCTGGATAACATTTGAAATGTAAATGAAGAAAATATCTAATAAAAATTGAAAAAAAAAATGAAAAGAGTGATTCTAGTGCAAATTAAACCAAATGAATAGTCACTGGTGTCTTCAAGGAGACAGAAGTTTAGATAACCTCAATTAAAAACAAATATCACCATGCATCAGTGTTTCTGCTTTCTGAACTTTGCATAAATGTACAATGCTATCCACATTCCTTGGTGCATACTTTCTTTACTCCACAGAGTATTTTAGTGGTTTATCAATGTTATGTGTAGATCAGCAGTTGAGAGTTTGCATTTTGTTCTCTATAAAATACACTTTAGTAAAAATACTATTTATAAAAAAAAAATCAAGGTAATTACTTTCTGCCTTAAAATTAGGATGAGAATAAATAAATCCAATACTGGAAAGGAAGAATCGGCTGCATCAAAGACTATCTTTGTGTTGGACTCTATCGCATCTGAAAGGAAAATGGATTGGGTTGATAATTTATTAGTTTCCTCTTTTGATCCCACTCAGTGTAGTGTTAGACACTGGGGCTTTATGCCACGTGAAGAGGGTACTTCTCACCAGTGATCAAAGGCTCAAGCACAAACCTGCCCTTCTAGTAGGAACCTAGATGGGACTGGTTATGAGGATAAAGCCTAGACGGCACACTTGGCTTCCACGAGTAAGCCTTGATTACACAGATGGGCATCCACTCCTTTCTGATTCTGATTGCTTTGCAGAGGAATAGGAAAGGTGATTTGGTATGATGACACCTGAGAGCTTGTGTGTTTTCTGAAGTACCAGTAATACATTCAAGTGGGCTAACGTGAAAATGTAAGAATATTTAGTCTTTGCTCCAGTGTCTCTTAGCATCATTTCCAGCTAATTGTTAAGTAATAGATTTGGGGACACTGTTCTCTCTGTGAGCTGACAGTGCCTCCAATGGTTACCTCATTCATTCTCTATTTCTCATAATGTCATTTATTATTCATCCACTCCCTGGAACAAATGCTTTGGGGGGTGGGATAAGATACCTAAACTGTAGCATTTCCTGCTTTCTTTCCACAGTTGTACCTGGTACTCAATTTTAAGACTATATTGAACTCATATCCTCTAGGAATAGTTCCCACTTCTGTATTTCTGAAGGTTTTGCTTTCCTTTTTGATGTTAGATACCATGTCCTTATCCTGATTTATACCTTTTCTAAAAAAGGCAATGATTTTCATGTAAAACTCAGTGTGATAACATTTTGGTCTCTTAAGAGCTATAAGAGATCATCAGATTATAAATGGTGGAAATGCCAACTAGTTACATTAAGTGTGACTCATTCTTGCAGAGGTCCATGCAAACATGGATCTATTGTGTTTGTCCTCGTATGTGATGAGGTCCATCAGCAGGAGGTGCATGTGGTGAAACAAACTTGCATGCGTACAGGTAGACAGAAAGCAGAGGCACGGATGGAGTGGGGTGGGTGGTAAGGTCAGAGCAAGATTCAGCACTTAGAAAATCACTCTTTCTGAGTAGGACTTCTGAGTTTTCAATAGCTCTGGGCCAACCCTTTATCATAGGATGTGGTAGGGAACATTTCAGAAGGGTGGAGTCTTTGAGTCTTGGAGTTTTCTCAAGTCCACAAGGTCCCAGGAGAAATTCTGAGGTAGTAGCATTCAAGGATGTGGAATGGACTTCCATGTAATACTGGCTTGTCTCCTGATGTGGAATGGACTTCCATGTAATACTGGCTTGTCTTCTGATGTGGAATAGACTTCCATGTAATACTGCCTTGTCTCCTGGAGTACTTCACTTAACACTTTCATTTCTCACAAGGTGAATTCAAACTGTTTGTCACCTACATACCCCATAGGTCCTTCTGAGAAATTGCATGTGTTAATGGCTGCTAAGTGCTTTGACCTTCTTCCATGAAAAGTGCTGCAAAACTACAAAATATTATTATTATCATTTCATGGACATTTTAGTTCCCACTTGTTCATTTTATTCTCCCCTTTAATCTTGAGTGCATTAAAATGCCTAAATAAAAAGTATTTTGAGTAAATAAAGATAGCCATGATTTTTTAAAAAGTTCTTTATTATATATTTTGTTGCGAATCATTGCCTGCTTCTGACTTCCCACATAAACTGCTATGGCTAAACAGCTCTGTAATGATATTGCTACTTGGCTATAATTTAGAATGCCATAAAGATTATTTAGCACAAAGAAGTATTTCCAGTTAAAATTTACCAACTCCTTTCAAATAGATTTACATTAAATCCTAGACTGGATTTTAGAAACATTCAGCAAAGTAAAAAATAAAAAGTGGTTCATGTTTCCCCCCAAATATCTGCCTCTCCACTGGCTTTTCCCCCGCTGCTTTTCTTTGTAGCAAACCCTCTCCTCCCATCTTGTCTATATTTTTGCTTCTATACTTTAAAGAAATGACTAAATACACCACCTACACTGTGCAAAGCAGTTCTGTGATGTCTGGCCCACTGCCATTGGGACTGAGATTCAGCAAGTTATCATTATTGTTACCTACCAGACACTATATAAGCACTTGAAGAGACAAAGGGGAGGAAGGTTCTGTCTTAAGAGTTTTGTAGATATGGGGACCAGAGATACAGCTCCTTTTCAGAGTGCTTGTCTAGGATGAGAAAGATACTGGGTTCCAACCCCAACCATAAAAATAACCTACATACTGTGAAACATTACTTTATGTTGAATACAGCAAAATATCCCCTGGTACCACATACACTAGCATTGCATGTTGATTAAAAGTTTAAAACAACCAATAAGTGCTATGAAATCTCACTGTATGTAAAATAAAGACATGGGCATGTGTGTATGTAGGCAACACTATGTTATTACTATGTTAAATGGGAAAGTAAAAACAAAAATGTCACAAGAGAAGGCATAAACAAGAATAGTTTGCAATGTTTGTGGAATAAAATCATATTTCCCCCCTCAACTTTCTGTACAATTGAGTCAAAACCTTTCTGCCTGTGAGTATCTCTTCTGTGAAGTGTGGGTAACAGTGTCTTCATCAGAGGTATTGTAAATCTTCAATGAGTTCATGTATCTAAATACTTTGTATATAAAATGTAATAAATATTCATTCATTTTATAGTTGTTACTTTAATTGATACTAGAAAAAGCCACATTTGTCTAGAAGTGCACACACATTTGCTATTGATGGGCTTTTAAAATAATCATTATATTTGTACTTCATAGTTAAACTTCTTCAATCTGCTTTTAGAGGTTTTTTGTTTGTTTGTTTGTCCTTTAACCCATTTAATCCTACTTTTTTAATCAAAGTACTTGGTCTTCCCATGTTCTTATAGTTGTATGTTACAAAGATTCCAGGCACATGTAGGCAATGCTGACTGAAGATTGATGAAAAGTCCCCTGCTATCCACTGTCCAATTAGATCACTCCAGGATGAGAATAGAAGTCCTTTCTCCATGTCAATTCATTCCACTGGCCTTTAATTCCCAATACTGCTCTTAATAATATCCACAATAACCTTCATCTTGCCAAGTCTAGTGTCCAACATATACCCTCCTATTTTATGACAGGTTTCTGGTTAGGTAGAGACGTTTTGTTTTTGACCTCTGTGCCCCATCAAGTACCCTTTTGGGGGCCATTTCAAAGCTATTAGTAGCAGCCCCCACCCACCATCACCATTGGTTATACTATCACCACAAACTGAGAAAATCCCCCAACAAGCTATTCATATTTATTACACTTACAGGCTTTCTGGGGCATATGCAATGTAAAAGACCTTTGACTGATTCATCCCAAATGAGAATGCATTTCTCACACAAACATCCAAGCTCTGAATTAGGGCAACCAAAGGAAGTTTCTCAGCACAGAGAGGATTTCCTATGTTCTTTAAGCTTGACCCAGTGGATACTCAGCCGTGCTATCTGCCTGACTACTGGCTTGCATTTGTTTTGGGTTATGTGATAGGAATGGAAAGTCAAAGAACTGGAAGGACAATTAAAAAAAAAAAAAAACATGCATGAGATGATGCCCAGGTCTTGTGCAGTCTGTCCCAAGCTTTGTGTGTTCATATGTGGGTCTGCCCTGCCCTTTTGCGTCTGGATAACACGGTTTCTTTGTAATTATCTATTGTCTATCTTTGTAATCATCTCATGGTTTCTGGTAAACCTGCTGTCACTCCCCACACCTGATCCTTAATCTCTCCATTGCCATTGCCATCCTCTCTCCTACCCAGTTCCTTCACTCCATCTGCCTTATGTTAGAATATTTTTCAAAGGGGAGATGTGTGAAAAGGAGGAGTTTCACACCTCTATATCCTCACATCTCTTTCTTACCTCTCCATAGTTGTCCCCTCTCTTAAATGTCACATTACTTTTGTAAAGTTTTCAGGATATACCAATAAGTACTGCATCATCAATTAATTTTTATTCATTTAATAAAATACCATTAATAATAGACACTAATTAGGGAAAGTTGAGCATGAGTTTAAAATTATCTAAGTATTAATGAACTCAAAATATTTTTCTACAATTAACTGAAAGACTAAAGATAGAATGTTTTAAAGCATCCTGTAAAATAATTATAGATCAGATTTAATTGCATCAAAATGAAAGAGCAAGGTACCTATGCAGACTGTACCATGTTCTTAGATGGTTTAGATCAGAGACAGCTTGAATGTTCATTAGAACTGATGTGTAACTCTCAGGTACAAACAGTGTTTGGACTAGGTAAAGCTGCATGTCTGTAGTGATGTCCATAAAAACCAGCATTTAGATTTTGGCATATTCTGCAAAGAAAATTATGGTGACATGGTGCTAGTGCCAATTATCTGTCCAGGAGTGACAGTCAAAAAACTAAGTAGAAAGTAAATCCAGCCGTTTCTCTCACAGTACTGGCCTTTCAGCTCCAGGGACTTGAGTTCCTAATCAGATTTTCTTGATTTCCATGTTCAGCCTGGACAAAGCTACATTTCCCTCACTTGAAGTCTGACACCATGTCCCAACATGTCATTTTACCTCTGCAGGTGTGGGATTTATGTCTAAGCCTTAGCAACTTTAAGGAGGAGAAGGATATTGGTGAAAGTTCTAAGCAAAGTTATAAGAAACTGTCATATGTAGTTGAGATATGAGACCAACATGCATTTAAAAAGGTTCAGGTGGAGTCTTCACATATTGTTTTCTTTCTTTCTTTCTTTCTTTCTTTCTTTCTTTCTTTCTTTCTTTCTTTCTTTCTTTCTTTCTTTCTTTTTTCTTTTTTCTTTTTTCTTTTTTCTTTCTATTTATTTTATTTTTTATTAGATATTTACTTCATTTACATTTCAAATGCTATCCCAAAAGTCCCCATACCCTCCCTCTGCCCTGCTCCCCTACCCACCCACTCCCATTTCTTGGCCCTGGCATTCCCCTGTACTGGGGCATATAAAGTTTGCTAGACCAAGGGGCCTCTCTTCCCAATAATGGCTGACTAGGCCATCTTCTAATACATATGCAGCTAGAGACACGAGCTCTGGGGGTTCTGATTAGTTCATATTGTTGTTTGACGTAAAGGGCTGCAGACCCTTTGGCTCTTGGGTATTCTCTCTAGCTCCTACACTAAGGAGCCCATGTTCCTTCCTAGAGTTGACTGTGAGCATCCACTTCTATCTTTGCCAAGCACTGACACAGTCTCACAGGAGACAGCTATATCAGGGTCCTTTCAGCAGTAGTGTCTGTGTTTGGTGGCTAATTATGGGAGGGACCCCCAGGTGGGGGAGTCTCTGGATGATCGATCCTTTCATCTTAGCTACAAAATTTGTCTCTGCAACTCCTTCCAGGGATATTTAATTCCATATTCTAGGAAGGAATGAAATATCCACACATTGGTCTTCCTTCTTGATTTTCTTGTATTTTGGAAGTTATATCTTGGGTATTCTAGGTTTCTGGGCTAATATCCACTTATCAGTGAGCGCATATCTAATGCATTCTTCTGTGATTGGGTTACCTCACTCAGGATGATATCCTCCAGATACATCCATTTGCCCAAGAATTTCATAAATTCATTGTTTTTAATAGCTGAGTAGTATTCCATAGTATAAATGTACCACATTTTCTGTATCCATTCCTCTGTTGAGGGACATCTGGGTTCTTTCCATCTTCTGGCTATTATAAATAAGACTGCTATGAACAGAGTGGTGCATGTGTCCTTATTACTAGTTGGAACTTCTTCTAGGTATAGCCCAGAAGAGACATTGCGGGATCAATTGGTAGTACTATGTCCAGTGTTCTGAGGAACCACCAGAATGCTTTCCAGAGTGGATGTTCCAGCTTGCAATCCCATCAGCAATGGAGGAGTTTTCCTCTTTCTCCACATTCTCACCAGCATCTGCTGTCACCTGAATTTTTGATCCTAGCCATTCTTACTGGTGTGAGGTAGAACCTCCGGGTTGTTTTGATTTGCATTTCCCTGATGATTAAGGGTGATCAACATTTTTTCAAGTGCTTCTCAGTGCTTCTGTATTCCTCACTTGAGAAATCTTTGTTTAGCTCTGTATGCCATTTTTAAGGGGGTTATTTGAATTTCTAGAGGTCAGCTTCTTGATCTCTTTGTATATATTGGATATTAGCCCCCTATCAGATTTAGGATTGGTAAAAATTCTTTCCCAATCTGTTGGTGGGCTTTTTGTCTTATTGACAGTATCTTTCAACCTACAGAAGCTTTGCAATTTTATGAGGCTCCATTTCTCGATTTGTGATCTTACAGCACAGGCCATTGCTGTTCTGTTTAGGAATTTTTCCTCTGTGCCAATATATTCGAGGGTTTTCCCCACTTTCTCCTCTATAAATTTAAGTGTCTCTGGTTTTATGTGGAGTTCTTTGATCCACTTAGACTTGAGCTTTGTACAAGGAGATAGGAATGGATCAATTAGCATTCTTCTACATGTTGACTGCCAGTTGTGCCAGTACTATTTGTTGAAAATGCTGTCTTTTTTTCCACTGGATGGTTTTAGATACCTTGTCAAAGATAAGGTGACCAAAGGTGTGTGGGTTAATTTCTGGGTCTTCAATTCTATGCCATTGTTATAACTCTCTGTCACTGTACCAGTACCATGCAGTTTTTTTTTTTCAATTTTTTATTAGATATTTTCTTAATTTACATTTCAAATGCTATCCCGAAAGTCCCCTCCCCCCTCTCCCCTCCCTGATCCCGTGCCCACCCACTCCCACTTCTTGGCCCTGGTGTTCCCCTGTATTGGGGCATGTAAAGATTGCAGTACCAAGGGGCCTCTCCTCCCAATGATGGCAGTTTTTATCACAATTGCTCTGTAGTACAACTTGAGGTGAGGGATGGTGATTCCATCAGAGGTTCTTATATTGTTGAGAAGAGATTTTGCTATTCTAGGTTTTTTATTATTCTAGATGAATTTGCAAATTGTCCTTTCTAACTCGGTGAAGAATTGAGTTGGAATTTTGATGGGGATTGCATTGAATCTGTAGATTGCTTTAGGCAGGATAGCCATTTTGACTATATTAATCCAGCCAATCCATAAGATGGGAAATCTTTCCATCTTCTGAGAACTTCTTTGATTTCTTTCTTCAGAGACTTGAAGTTCTTGTCATACAAATCTTTCAATTCCTTCGTTAAAATCACACCAAGGTATTTTATATTGTTTGTGACTATTGTGAAGGGTGTTGTTTCCCTAATTTCTTTCTGGTCCTGTTTATCCTTTCTGTAGAGAAAGGCCATTAATTTGTTTTAATTAATTTTATATCCAGCTACTTCACTGAAGCTGTTTATCAGGTTTAGGAGTTCTCTGGTGGAATTTTTAGTTTCACTTATAGATACTATCATATCATCTGCAAATAGTGATATTTGGACTTCTTCCTTTCCAATTTGTATCCCCTTGATCTCCTTTCATTGTCGAATTGCTCTGGCTAGAACTTCAAATACTATATTGAATAGGTAGGGAGAAAGTGGGCACCCTTGTATAGTACCTGATTTTAGTGTGAATGCTTCCAGCTTCTCTCCATTTATGTTGATGTAGGCTACTGGTTTGTTGTATATTGCTTTTATTATGTTTAGAAACGGGCCTTGAATTTTTTTATCTTTCCATGACTTTTATCATGAAGGGGTTTTGCATTTTGTCAAATGCTTTCTCAGCATCTAAGAAGATGATCATGTGGTTTTTATCTTTTAGTTTGTTTATATAGTGTATTACATTGATGGATATACGTATATTAAACCATCCCTGCATTCCTGGGATAAAGCCTATGTGGTCATGATGGATGATCATTTTGATGTGTTCTTGGATTCGGTTGGTGAGAATTTTGTTGAGTATTTTTGCGTCGATATTCATATGGGAAATTGGTCTGAAGTTCTCTATCTTTGTTGTGTCTTTATGTGGTTTAGGTATCAGAGTAATTGTGGATTCACAGAATGAATTGGGTAGTGTACCTTCAGATTATATTTTGTTGAATAGTTTGAGAAGATCTGGAACTAGGTCTTCTTTGAAGTCTGATAGAAGTCTGCACTAAACCCATCTGGTCCTGGGCTTTTTTGGTTGGGAAACTATTAATGAGTGCTTCGAATTCTTTAGGAGATATAGGACTGTTTAGGTCATTAATCTGATCCTGGTTTAACTTTGGAACTTGGTATCTGTCTAGAAAGTTATCCATTCATCTAGATTTTCCAATTTTTTTGAATATAACCTTTTGTAGAAGGATCTAATTGTGTTTTGAATTTCCTCAGGATCCGTTGTTATATCTCCCTTTTTATTTCTGATTTTGTTAATTCGGATGCTATCCCTGTGTCCTCTAGTGAGTCTGGCCAAGGGTTTGTCTATCTTGTTGACTTTTTCAAACAACCATCTCCTGGTTTGATTGATTCTTTGGATAGTTCTTTTTGTTTCCACATGGTTGATTTCACCCCTGAGTTTGATTATTTCCTGCTGTCTACTCCTCTTAGGTGAATTTGCTTCCATTTGTTCTAGAGCTTGCAGATCTGCTGCCAAGCTACTAGTATATGCTCTCTCCATTTTTTTTTTTTTTGTAGGAACTTAGAGATATGAATTTACCTCTCAGGAATGCTTTCATTGTGTCCCATAAGTTTGGGTATGTTGTGGCTTCATTTTCATTAAACTCTAGAAAGTCATTAATTTCTTTCTTTATTTCTTCCTTGACCAAGGTATCATTGAGTAGAATGTTGTTCAGTTTCCACGTGAATGATGGTGTTCTGCTACTTATGTTGTTATTGAATAGCAGCCTTAGTCCATGGTGATCTCATAGGATGCATGGAACAATTTCAATATTTTTGAATCTGTTGAGAGCTGTTTTGTGGCCAATTATGTGATCAATTTTGGATAAGGTGCCATGAGGTGCTGAGAAAAAGGTATATCTTTTTGTTTTAGGATGAAATATTCTGTAGATATCTGTTAAGTCCATTTGTTTCATAGCTTCCCTTAGTTCGACTGAGTCTCTGTTTAGTTTCTGTTTCCAGGATCTGTCCATTGATGAGAGTGGAGTGTTGAAGTCTCCCACTATTATTGTGTGAGGTGCAATGTGTGTTTTAAGCTTTACTAAAGTTTCTTTAATGAAAGTGGCTGCCCTTGCATTTNTTATCTGTGTTTTCCTGTATTTCCTTCTTATAGTCCTCCATCATCATCATGACCAGTGACTTTATATCCATGTCCTGCTTTTCTGGTGTGCTGTTGTATCTAGGACTTGATGTGGTGGGTGAGTTTGGGTCTGGTGATGCCAAGTACCCTTGGATTCTGTTGCTTCTGTTCTTATGCTTGCCTCCTGCCATCTCTGCCCGAGGAGATCTGGCGTTGGTGCAGACCAGAAAGGACCTGCTGTTCTGCCCTGGGCCTTTATCAATCTCCTGGCTGATGTCTCAAGTTCCAGGAGATTGGGCCGGAACATAGGCTGTGTTCCCCTGCTCACCTCAGGTCCCAAGATAGCTTGGGGAGTCCCGAAGGAGCCTTGGAGAGTGCACAGCACCTGTGGCCGGAGACCCAAGCTGGTGCTGGGCGGGCTGGACCAGACTGGAAGGGAGGGGCTGTTCTGCCCTGGGCCACTATTAATCTCCTGGCTGGTGTCTCAGGTTCCATGAGATTGGGCTAGAACAGAGGCTTTGTCCCCCTGCTCACTTGAGGTCCCCAGATAGCTTGGAGGGTCCCGAAGGAGCCTAAGAGAGTGCACAGCGCCTGAGGCCTGAGCCCTGAGCTCCTGATGTGATCTTAAAGTCCTGGGAGTTGTTGGGCCCAGAGAAAAGATGGTGGGTGGAGAGTGCTCTGGCTGGGAGAGGCCCAGCCTCTGGTGGGGTGGAGTTCTTGGATCCTGCCCCTGAGGGCAACTGCTGACCCACTGCTCCCAACACCACCTCTGCACTGCACTCATGCATAACCCGATATGATCTTAAAGTCCTGGGGTGTGTGAAGTGCAGGACAGGCCCTAGCTGCAGAGGAAAGATCTACAAACTTCATTTTTATCATTTTCTTCATGACTAACATGAAAAGGCCAGACCTCTTAGGAGTAGCACTATATAGGATGGTGTCTTTCGGAGCAATTGAAGAGTAAATAAGACACCATCTATTTTCCCTCAGAAGAATTTGACTCTGTGAAAGTGAAAGTCTACCCTGCTTTGCTTACTCTCAGATCCCCTCATCTGGAATGCTATCCAGCTAAGGAAGCACTCAGTAAGTGACAGACAGAGTTAATATAAATGACTCTGAATCTCAGAACTGTGAGAGGCAGGGTACATGGAACTTCTCATTTTCTTTACAGCTTTGCAGTTGGCTATTTTAGCACTTCCCTCTGCCAAGCTAGCTGCTGTATTAGGCTTCCTAATTGGACTTTCATCTTCTTTGGAGCTTGCATTTGATAATTGTGTGATTCAACCCTGATAATTCTGTTTCCAACCTACAAAAATACTTGTCTAGAAAACAAATGTTTCTGTACATGGCGTTTGGAGGCTATTGGCCAGAGCCGGGGAGAAAGAAGAACTTCTAATATCAATATATAAAGGTAAATATAAGTATACAATTTGAAATTATATATATATATATATATATATATATATATATATATATATATATATATATATATATATATTCCAACATCTAATATACAACATCTACGTGCATCTATATATATGCACGTGTTCGCACACACGCGCACGCACACACCCACACCCATACATACATACATACATACACACACACACACACACACATAATTGAAGGCATCAACTTAACCTTCTTTTTAGCAGGGAGACTGTAGTCTATATAAGGCCTGCTCTTGCATAGTCCATTCATGGTCATAAGTAGACCCCTTATGTACTTCACTTCCCATTGAGTGCTCTGTTTTTATACTCAAATCCTGGCAGAGTGTGGTGATGTAAACCTGGATACTCAGAAAATGAGAGGAAGAAGAATCTGTGTCATTGTCTTTAAAAACAAAGGAAATTCATAGAACTTTCTGGAACCTCATGTTTATAGTCTGTGCATAGTGTAGCAAGAATGGTGGCTAGACAAAACACTGGCATTGCTCTGTTTAGAAACAAAACAGGATGGTGGATATGTTCTTTCCATGGGGCCTCTACTTCTGTTATACTTTATTTTTCCTTGGAACTGTATATATTTCTTGCTCAGCATTGTTCTGGGAACTATTTGGTTCATTCAGAATTCTCCCAGATCTTGCAGATATTTTAGTTTATGGGGTTCAACCAGTGTGATTGCATACCTACTAGGTGCCACATATTCATTCTCTTTAATTTCTGAAGGAATATTTGAATTAGCAGTCATATGCATTGAGAAGTACATTTCTATATTGAAATATTTTCTCCCCACCAAAGCCAAATGTTATATGTACTCATTCTCAGCTGAAATTTTAGAAAGCCAGATTGCATGGTCTGAGAATGAAAAGTCAAAGTATCATTTTAGGATCTGTCAGGAACAATTCTAAATCTCTGTGTAAGGGGGATGGGTGGTTTGCTAAGTGCAGACCCTGGCTAGTTCTAAAATGAACATTCCCCTAGCATACTGAAGCTCAGGGAAGGCTCATCTGTACCTCAGAGGGTTGCAGAGGTATGCTTGTTCCATGGCTTATATTTATCTAGATGTTTAGCTAGGCTTTGCAGCACAGGGTGATCCACCGCCTTAGCTGCCCCTCCCCATCTGTAAGGATGTGACTACTGTGGTATTTTTCTCTTTTTGATATAGTAGAGATGATTTGATTGTGAGGATGACAACAAAAAGTCCTAAGTCACATGATATTTTCATAATTTAGTTCTAAAGCAACTCTTTCTCGTGTGAGATGTAATTCTTTTTCCCTATTCTCATTTACTCTGTGACCACCTGACTCAGTGTTTACTCTTCTGCTGAGATCCCTGAAGGATTTGTCAATAGACATTTTGTGATCATACCCATCCCAGAAGGCCACCCTGCTTTGCAAACCTTCCTCAACTTGATGCTATGACTGTTAACAGCATCTTCACAAGCATAATGCCTTTTTAATAAAAAAGCAACAAAATAAGCATATAAAAGCAATCTTTTATTGTGGCTTCAAAGAGGTAGAAGTTGGTATCTGAGAAATGTATGAAACAGAAGGAGATGAAAGAAGACGCAATCAGAAAGGAAATGTCCCCATGATTAATCAAAGACAAATAATCCCGTCATTGAAAAATGAGTCAGTATTTAAGGTTTTATTCTATTCTTTTACACCGGGATTCAGCAAGACTTTGAACTCTAAGCATTAGATATGAAAGAACATAAAATTTTCACTCAGGATATTTTTAACAAAGCAGAATCCTATACTTAAAAGCATATAGTAATTGTTTCTTATTGCTTCTCAGATGAAAGCCTGGGTTCCTAGGCCTGGCCCCAGAAGCCCTACATAGCTGAAGTTCCTTCCTCTCATCTTCTTAAAGTCTTAACCAGAATCATAAGCTCTGGTGAGCCTCACCTGAGTCCTCCATGCCCCTCAAATACCTTCTTTGTACCACCCCTTAAAGCATCTTAACGTCTGAGAACCTATTAAAGTCCATAAAATGCCAGTTTCTAATGCCTAAAAACAGGGAAGTAGCTATTTTACTGAAGATCAATGGACTTTTCTTTCTTGCCTCAGCTAGCATTTGTGTCTCCCTTCTTTGAGCTCTTGTAACATCTTCCCCTACAGTGCTTGCCTCCAGCCCATTGAGGCATCCCTGGCTGTTTCTGAGACAGCAATCGCTGACAAGTCCTTGCAAAATTACAAGCAAAGTTTCTAATTTTTTTACATTCTCCAGAGTGCCTAAGAAAGTGAAGTGAAACTTGGGAGATAGCTTACATGGTAACATGCTTGCCATAAAATCATGAAGATCTGTGTTTGGAGTTCCCAAACTTGTATTAAAACAAGGGTGGTGCTGTGTCCTTGTATTCCCAACACTCAAGAGACATGAGTCCCAAGGCTTGCTAGCCAGCCATCCCAGCCTAGTTAGCTTCAGCTACATGAGAATGACAGACCCTGTCTCAAAAAGGAAGGTGGGTAGCTTCTAAGCATTAATACTTCAGAGGCTGATTCTAGCCATCACCTGTTTGCACACATATGCATATATACACTCACACATTCAATCATAAGAATTTATTCATGCACACACACACACACACACACACACACACACACACACACACACATACCCACACCCACACCCCACCCACATACCCACAGAGAGAGAGAGAGAGAGACAGAGAGAGACAGAGAGACAGAGAGAGACAGAGACAGAGACAGAGACAGACAGAGAGGAGAGAGGTCTGACCTGCATGGCTTTTTTTAAAAATTAAGTTTCCTGTCTGAAAATCCCTTATCCCCTCCCCCTGCTCCCCAACCTACCCATTCCCAATCCTGGTCCTGGCATTCTCCTATACTGGGGCATAGAGCCTACACAGAACCAAAGGCCTCTCCTTCCACTGATGACTGACTAGGCCATTCTCTGCTACATATATAGCATGTGTTTTCTTTGATTGGTTGTATAGTTCCAAGGAGCTCTGGGGGTACTGGTTAGTGCTTATTGATGTTTCTTCTATGTGGCTTCAGTCCCGTTCAGCTCCCTGGGTATTTCTCTGGCTCTTTCATTGGGGAACTTATGCTCTATCCAGTGGATGATTGTAAGCATCCACTTCTGTATTTTCCAGGCACTGGCAGAGCCTTGCAGGAGACAGCTATATCAGGCTCCTGTTAGGAGGCCCTTGCTGGCAATTTCCTAGTGTCTGGGTTTGGTCATTGTTTACGGGGAGGATCCCCAAGTGAGGCAGTCTCTGGATGGTTGTTCCTTCAGGCTCTGCTCCAAACTTTGTCTCTGTAACTCCTTCCATGGGGTATTTTGTTCCCCATTCTAAGAAGAAACAAAGGATAAACACTTTGGTCTTCCTTCTTCTTGAATTTCATGTGTTTTATAAATTGTATCTTGGGTATTCTAAGTTTCTGGGCTAATATCCACTTATCAGTGAATGCATATCATATGTGTTCTTTTGTGATTTGGTTACCTCACTCAGGATGATATCCTCCAGATACATCCATTTGCCTAAGAATTTCATGAATGTATTGTTTTAATAGCTGAGTACACTCCATTGTGTAAATGTACCACATTTTCTGTATCCATTCCTCTGTTGAGGGACATCTAGGTTCTTTACAGCTTCTGGCTATTATAAACAAGGCTGCTATGAACATAGTGGAGCATGTGTTCTTATTACAGGTTGGGAAATATTCTGGGTATATGCCCAGGAGAGGTATTGCTGGATCTGCCAGTAGTATTATGTCCAATTTTCTGAGGAACTGCCAAATTGATTTCCAAAGTGTTTGTACCAGTTTGCAATCCCACCAACAATGGAGGATTGTTTCTCTTTTTCCACATCCTTGCCAGCATCTGCTGTCACCTGAATTTTTGAACTTAGCCATTCTGACTGGTGTGAGGTAAAATTTCAGGGTTGTTTTGATTTGCATTTCCCTGATGATTAAGGATGATGAAGATTTTTTTTCAGGTGCATCTCAGCCATTTGGTATTCCTCAGTTGAAAATTCTTTGTTTAGCTCTGTACCCCATTTTTTAATAGATTTATTTGATTTTCTGGAGTAGAGGTTCTTGAGTTCTTTATATATATTGGATATTGGTCCCCTATCAGATTTAGGATTGGTGGCCTTTTTGTCTTATTGACAATGTCTTATGCCTTACAGAAGTTTTGCAATTTTATAAGGTCCCATTTGTCAATTCTCAATCTTACAGCATAAGCCATTGCGGTTCGGTTCAAGAATGTCTCCCCTGTGCCGATATCTTGGAGGCTTTTCCCCACTTTCTTCTCTAGAAGTTTGAGAGTCTCTGGTTTTATGTGGAGTTCCTTTATCCACTTAGATTTGAGATTTGTGCAAGGAGATAAGACTGGATTAATTCCTATTTTTCTACATGATAACCACCAGTTGTGCCAGCACAATTTGCTGGAAATGCTGTCTTTTTACCAGGAAATGGTTTTAGCTCTTTTGTCAAATATTAAGTGACCTTAGGTGTGTGGGTTCATTTGTGGGTCTTCAATTCTATTCCATTGATCTACCTGTCTGTGGCTGTACCAGTACCATGCAGGTTTTTTTTTTTTTTTTTTTTTTTTTTTTTTTTTTTTTTTTTTTTTTTTTTTTTTTTTTTTTTTTTTTTTTTTTTTTTTTTTTTTATCACAATTGCTCTGTAGTTCACATTATTGTCAGGCATGGTAATTCCATCAGAGGTTCTTTTATTGTTGAGAATAGTTTTTGCTATCCTAGGTTTTTTATATTCCAGATGAATTTGCAATTTGCCCTTTCTAACTCAGTGAAGAATTGAGTTGGAATTTTGATGGGGATTGCATTGAATTGGTAGATTGCTTTCAGCAGGATAGCCAATTTGACTATATTAATTCTGCCAATCCATGAGCATGGGAGCTCTTTCCATCTTCTGAGATCTTCTTTGATTTCTTTCTTCAGAGAGTTGAAGTTCTTATCATACAGATCTTTTACTTCCTTAGAGTCACACCAAGGTATTTTATATTATTTGTTACTATTGTGAATGGTGTTGTTTCCCTAATTTCATTCTCAGCCTGTTATCCTTTGTGTAGAGAAAGGCCACTGATTTGTTTGAGTTAATTTTATATCCAGCTACTGCACTGAAGCTGTTTATCAGGTTTAGGAGTTCTCTGGTGGAATTTTTAGGGTCACTTATATATACTACCATATCAGCTGCAAATAGTGATATTTTGACTTCTTCCTTTCCAATTTGTGTCCCCTTGATCTCCTTTTGTTGTCAAATTACTGTGGCTAGGATTTCAAGTATTATATTGAGTAGGTTGGGAGAAAGTGGGTAGTCTAGTCTAGTCCCTGATTTTAGTGGGATTGATTTGAGTTTCTCTCCATTTAGTTTGATATTGGCTACTGATTTGCCTTATATTGTTTTTATGTTTAGGTATGGGCCTTGAATTCCTGATCTTTCCAACACTTATATCATGAATGGGTATTGGATTTTGTGAAATGCTTTCTCAGCATCTAATGAAATGATCATGTGGTTTTGTCTTAGCATTTGTTTAGATAATGCATTATGTTGATAGATTTCCTTATAATAAACCACCCCTGCATCCCTGGCATGAAGCCTACTTAATCATGATGGATGATGATTTTGATGTGTTCTTGCATTCAGTTAGCGAGAATTTCATTGAGTAATTTTGCATTCATAATAATAAGCAAAATTGGTCTGAAGTTCTCTTTCTGGGTTGTTTCTTTATGTGGTTTAGGTATCAGAATAATTGTGGTTTCATAGAATGAATTGGGTAGAGTAACTTCTGTCTCTATTTTGTGGAATAGTTACAGGAGAGTTGGAATTAGGTCTTCTTCGAAGGTCTGATAGAACTCTGCACTAAACCCATTTGATCCTGGGCTTTTTTTTAGTTGGGAGACTATTGATGACTGCTTCTATACCTTTAAGGGAAATGTGACTGTTTAGATCATTAATCTGATCCGAATTTAACTTTGGTAATGCTGTCCAGAAAATTGTCCATTTCATCCAAGTTTTCCAGTTTTATTGAGTATAGCCCTTTTTAGTAGGATCTGATGATGCTTTAGATTTCCTCGGGTTTTGTTGTTATGTCTCTCTTTTCATTTCTGATTTTGTTAATTAGGATACTGTCCCTGTGCCCTCTACTTACTCTGGCTAAGGGATTATCTATCTTGTTGATTTTCTCAAAAAAAAAAAAAAAGAAAAAAAGAAAAAAAAAAGTCGGCTCCTGGTTTGGTTGATTCTTTGTATAGTTCTTTTTGTTTCCAGTTGGTTGATTTCAGCCCTGAGTTTGATTATTTCCTGTTCTCTAGTCTGCTTGGGTGAATTTGCTTCCTTTTGTTCTGGAGCTTTTAGTTGTTCTGTTAAGATGATAGTGTCTGCTCTCTCTAGTTTTTTTGTTTTGTTTTGTTTTGTTTTGTTTTGTTTTGTTCTGTTTTGCAGGCTCTCAGGGTTATGAATTTTCCTCTTGGGACTGCTTTCATTGTGTCCCATAAGTTTGGGTATGTTGTAGCTTTATTTTCAGTAAACTCTAAAAGGTCTTTAATTTCTTTATATCTTCCTTGACCAAGTTATCATTGAGTAGAGTGTTGTTCAGCTTCCATGTGAATGTTGTCTTTCTATTATTTATGTTGTTATTGAAGATCAGCTTTAGTCTGTGGTGATCTAATAGGATGCATGGTATAATTTCTATGTTTTTGTATGTTTTGAGACCTGTTTTGTGGAGAATGTACCATGAAGTGCTGAGAAGAAGGTATATCCTTTTGTTTAAATAAAATATTTACAGGAGAAAATGTTCTGTAGATATATGTTAAATCCATTTGTTTCATAGCTTCTATTAGTTTCACTGTGCCTTCGTTTAGTTTCTGTTTCCAGTATCTGTCCATTGATGAGAGTGAGGTGTTAAAGACTTCTACTATTATTGTATGTGGTGCACTGTGTGCTTTGAGCTTTACTAAGGTTTCTTTAATGAATGCGGATGCTCTTGCATTTGGAACATAGATATTCAGAATTGAAAGTTCACCTTAGAAGATTTTATCTTTGATGTTTATGCAGTGCCCCTCCTTGTCTTTTTTGATAACTTTGGATTTGAAGCTTTTTAAAATTTTTTTATTCGATATTAGAATGGGTATTCCAGCTTGTTTCCTTGTGCCATTAGCTTGGAAAATTGTTTTCCAGCCTTTAACACTGAGGTAGTGTCTGTCTTTGTCCCTTAGGTGGGTTTCCTGTATGCAGCAAAATGTTGTGTACTATTTATGTAGTCTGTCTTTTAGTCCATGTCTTTTTATTGGGTAATTGATTCCATTGATATTAAGAGATATTAAGGAAAAGTAATTGTTATTTCCTGTTATTTTTGTTAGAGTGGGGGTACTGTTCTTGTGGCTATCTTGTTTGAGGTTTTTTGAAGGATTACTTTCTTGCTTTTTCTAGGGTGTTATTTCCCTACTTTTGTTGCAGTTTTCCCTTTATTAGCCTTTGTAGCGCTGGGTTTGTGGAAAGATGTTGGTTGAATTTGGTTTTGTCATGGAATACTTTGGTTTCTCCATCTATGGTAATTGAGAGTTTTGCTGGGTACAGTAGCCTAGGCTGGCATTTGTATTCTCTTAGGGTCTGTACAACATCTGTCCAGAATTTTCTGGCTCTCATAGTCTCTGATAAGAAGTGGTGTAATTCTGATAGGTTTGACTTTATATGTTACTTGACCTTTTTCCCTTACTGTTTTTAATATTCTCTTTATTTAGTGCATTCATTTTTCTGATTATTATGTGTCAGAAGGAATTTCTCTTCTGGTCCAATCTATTTGGAGTTCTATAGGCTTCTTGCATGTTCATGGGCATCTCTTTCTTTAGGTTAGGGAAGTTTTCTTCTATAATTTTGTTGAAGATATGTACTTGCCCTTTAAGTTGAAAATGTTCATTCTCATTTATACCTATTATCCTTAAGTTTCACCTTCTCAATGTGTCCTGGATTTCCTGGATGTTTTGAGTTAGGATCTTTTTGCATTTTTCATTTTCTTTTTTGTGTCCATGTTCTCTATGGAATCTTCTACATCTGAGATTCTCTCTTCCATCTCTTGTATTCTGTTGCTGATGCTCGTATCTATGGTTCCTGACTTCTTTCCTAGGATTTCTAGCTCCAGAGTTGTCTCCCTTTGTGATTTTTTTTATTGTTTCTACTTCTATTTTTAGATCCTGGATGGTTTTGTTTAATTCTTTCACCTGTTTGGTAGTGTTTTCCTGTAATTCTTTAAGGGATTTTTGTGTTTCCTCTTTAAGGGCTTCTAGCTGTTTACCTGCGTTTTCCTTTATAGAAATAGGGGTTATTTATTTCCTTCTTTTTTGGTTGTTGGGGTTTTTTTTGTTTGTTTGTTTTGTTTTGTTTTGTTTTGTTTTGTTTTGTTTTGTTTGAGACAGGGTTTCTCTGTGTTCCCCTGGCTGTCCTGGAACTTACTCTGTTGACCAGGCTGGCCTTGAACTCAGAAATCCACCTGCCTCTACCTCCCAAGTGCTGGGATTAAAGGCATGTGCCACCACACCCAGCTAATTTATTTTCTTATTAAAGTCCTCCATCATCATCATGAGAAGTGACTTCAGATCCATATATTGCTTTTTTGGTTTTATGGTGCTATACTTGCTATGGTGGGAGAGTTTGGACCTGATTATGCCAATTAACCATGGTTTCTGTTGCTTCTGTTCTCATGCTTGCCTCATGCCATCTGATTATCTCAAGTGCTTACTAGCCTCAGTATATCTGAATGGAGTCTGTCCTTCCTATAATACTAGTTGATTCAGGACTCCTCAAAGTTCAGCTTTCTCTGTGATCCTGTGATTCTGGGCTCCTGTGACCCTGAGATTCTGGGTGTGTCAGAGTTCTTAGCAGTCAAGCTTCCTCTGAGACCCTGATTTCCTGGTGTGACAAAGCTCCTGTTATTCTGGGATGCTGGAATCCTAAGATCCTGGGCATGTTACAGTGCCTGGAAGTGGTGTCTTCTGTGGGGACTGTGGGCCTGTCTGGTGTGTTTGAAACCAAGGTACACCAGCACCAATCAGAAGGAACCCAAGCCTTTGGTCAGGCAGGGATCCTGTGTCACAGGCCTGTCACAATTGGATTAGAACCAATGTTGTGTTCCATTCATCAGTGATCCTAAGATCTTGTGGAGAGTCCCCTAGTGACTGTGGGACAACCTGCTGTGTTTGTGCCCAAGGTAACCCAGAGCTGGCACCTCTGTATGGCTTTTATAGTGTTCAATTACTTGATAAATTCAGAGAAAAATATTACCTGAAAGAAAAGATACATTTTCATCATGAGGTTCAACTGGGAGAGATTAACTAATTACTGTTGGCAAAAGTTCTCTTAATGGAAATTTCAAGTGGCCTGGAGACACTAAACTCGACAGTCAGAGTCTCTCTCAAGTGGCTTTTCTCACCCACAATTAGCATTTATATTTTGGATACCTCTTTAATATCTATAAAAATCCTAAAATATTTTTTATAGAGTACTCAAATGTACCAGCAGTGGGGTTTACCACAGTGGGAATCTGAAACCCCAGCATCAGAGGGCATCTGATAGAACACTCACTTGTAAGATAAGAAGAGGTGGACATGCTGAAAAGAGACCTCTCTGCATACCATCCTGCTAAACATGCATTTAGTATTTAGTCTATAATCTATCTTATATTTCCTAGTTTATTCTAGTTAACTTGGTTCTCAATTCTTGTACCCATATTTCCATCCAGTATTAGAGATGAAGACTAGAACACTGTAGTCTGCAGTGGGAAGTTGGCTCAGTGGGTGAGATAGCTTGCTGCAAAAGTTGCTCATGTGGAAGTACTCACATATAAGTAAAATGCTGGGTGTGCCTTCATTCCTGGAAGCCTTGTGCTAGGAGAGGTACAGACAGGAGGATCCTAGCAGATTGGCTCCCACTGTTGCTTGTTTTTCCTCTAGAGGCCATGACTTAAGGGAACATGATAGAGGGTATTAGAACAGGACACCTGATATCCTCCTCTGATCTCCATAGGCCTATAGGACAACAACAACTCCTCTCCCCCACACATACATATCCATATACAAACACATGCATTCGTGTATACACACATGGACAACTACACCTAGACCTGTGGCAAGAAGGTTATGTAGAAACTAAGACCTAGTCAATGAACATAGCTGAGCTCTAGGCTCAAAGTCGGCACGGGACTGAAGTCATGGAAACTACAACAGTATCCACACCTTAGCTAATGAAATAGATGTACTGTCTGTCCTCATTGAGCACTGCCTAAATTACAGAACTCTGAACCAATGAACACTACTTGCTGCTGCACTTTACTGTGATGGGTAGTTTCTTACATAGTACCATAGAATGGGAATGAAAGGTAACCAGGAAGTTGAAAGCCATCAGAGAAGTAGAATAGATAACTCTACTTAGACAAAAAATTGAGAAGTGAATACAAGCTGTTGTTTCAACTCTTCTGTATTATGGACCTCTTTATTGATCTGTCTGTTACATTAAGCTCCTCTCTATATCTCCTCCTATGTTCCTTTCCCCAGATCTCCCATTAATAATCTTTTGATTCATTTCAACACTCTGGTTACATCCAATTAGATTTATGTTATCCCATCACCATTATGATCCTCTTCTATTTTTCCATATCAGCAGCAGTAGCAGCATCACCACCATGATGTCACCATCACAACAGCACTACCATCATTATCACCACCAACAACACAATCATCACCACCAACATCATCACCATCATCATTGTTGTCATCATCATCATCAACATTTAAACAGTAACAATAAAAAACCAGCAAAAGTTTTCATATATTAATGGAGAAAAGGAAGCATTTTTCAGCTAATTACATTGCAACCCACATTTAGGAATGAGATTTGTCTCTCTTTTATTGACTGCTTTTGCCATCTCATAATTAGTCTTATCTGAAGCCACCATATTTTAGATGCAGCCCATTTGATCTGTATTTACTATTGACACCAGCAGTGGTTCCAGTTCCTTAGCACATATTCTTGAAAGAGTTTTAAGTTCTGTAATAATTAATGGATTTGTCACTCAGAGCTACAAAGCATGGCATTTGTTACTTCTCTGTGCCACAGTCTAGTTTGTTTTGTAACATTTTTTTCTTTAGCTTTTAAACAAATTTTCTCGCTTCTTATGGTGACTTTCATTCTTGCTCATAAAAACTCATGGCTGTGAACTCTGTCCAAATGGCTTCCATGCACAGAGTTGTAGTAAAATGCACAGGAAAACCTTCAAGGTCATACTTATGCTGCAGAATATTTATGAATTGCTATTTTAAAGATTCTATATCATCAGTAGAGCTGATGGAGAAATGTCTCAGTGTTTATGAGTGTTTTCTGCTCCCAGAGAGGACCAGGGTTTGATTTTTAGCACCCAGTTGGCCTCTCAAACTGCCTGTTATGTGGCATTCATACAAATGTATTTTTGAAAAACCTAATCAGTAATATGTTTTTAGTTTTTGGTAAAATGTTTTCAACCCATCTCTCTACATATAACCCATCAACTAGTCATATATTTTGGCATCTTTATATGTACGTATTTGATAAGTTCATTGTTAGGATGCACTAGTCATAACATCCTCTTTTATGTATCATTAAAATGTAAATCTTGGACACAGAGCATACTGATGCTGAACTAGTGAGAAAGAAATCTCAGATGAAATTAAACAGGATTTGTCTCTTAAAAAATAAATATTTCTAATTACACATATATGTGTGTATCTATGAGTGTATGTGTGCATATGTGTGAGGGTCAGACCTTAAAGGAGTCCAGAAGAGGATGTTGGATCCCCAGTGGCTGAAGTTACAGACAGGTATAAGCCATGTGACATAGGTGCTGGGAACCAAGCTTGTGTCCACTGCCAAGAGCAGTGCATGCTTTTTAGCATGGATCCATTTCTCTAACCCTAGGCTTTATCTTTATATTCGGATGTACAAAAAATTGTATCTCAGTTTTTCCCAGCCTCAGTTTCTTTGTCTATAAAGTTAAAAAATTTCCATAACCTATAGAGTCCTGAATGTCACATCAGATCTCAGGAGTCTGGTGTATAATAGTCATGCAGAAAATGTTGAGTCTGAATTTTAATGGGTTTAGGCAATGATGATTACTGAATTTGCATGTAGTATGCTCTCTAGGAAATATCTGCAGTACTGTCTAGTGTCTAGCTAATCTTTTGGTTTACAGAGGAATTGTATTTCATTTCGTTTCTGTTTGTTTTCTGGATGACAAAATAATCTTTACTCCTCAGATGCATGAGCATCCACTTACAGGTTATCTGGACACAATTGTAGTAAAAAGGATACACAGCGTGGCTTTCATAGCTTACATGGCTCTCTGATACAATGAACTGTCAGATAGTATATGCAATTATTTCCTATTGTATAACAAAATTTGCTGGTATTTTGCTCACATTTGGGTATTGAAAATAAAACTAATGCTGAAACACAATATTTAAAAAAAATATTTTTCTAGGATATCTTTAAACTTTTACAAAAACAGATATATACCCAGACAGCCATGATATTTGCCTCAATAATATGAGGAGTAGATGTACAGAATGTTCATAAAATAAAGTTCTCATAGAATAATAAAGGGGTCATATGAAAATTGATCTGGTGAGGATTTGGGCGAGAAGTAAACTATTAACAGATATTGTCTCAGTTACACTTTATTATATGATAAAACACCATGAATAAGGCAATTTATAGAAGAAAGCATTTAATTGGGGGTTAACAGATTAGTCCATGACAAGAATACAAAAATAAGTATGTAAGAAGCAACAGCTTAAAGTTCCCATCTTGCTTCATAAGTATGAGGCAGAGAAAAAGAGGCACACTGGTTAAAATAAACCTTTGTTAACTTCAGAACCAGATGTCAATGATACAGTTCCTCAAATAATGATACATCTCCCAATCATTCCCAAAGAATTCCATCAACTATGGACCAAGTATCCAACCATATGACCCAATAGGGGCCATTCTCATTCAAACCACAATAGCCTTTGAAGATAGAACACAGAAATGAAGCTTTCTGGAACCCATCCAGTCTGGGACAATCCATGGTGTATATCATAGGTTGTCCTGGGACTTTCCATTCTTCCATAGTCTGTTCTGTGCTGAAGTTCCTGTCCACAATGATTAATGTCATCTGGCTTTCTTTGTGATATGGATATATCATGAGGTTGGTTTTAATGAGTAGAGACATCCTCAGTGGAGAGAAGGGATGAAGAAGCATAAGATCAGGATACTTAACTGTTCATCCATGCTGGCTCATAAGAGGCACCTTCTAAGTGGAAACTGATTCAGTATCCATACTTCCTGGGATACTGCATTATCACGTGTCATATATCAACACACTCACACACCTTTACACATATAATAGACCCTGTGTTCCATTTTATTCAATTATTATAGCTTTACCGTGCTTTCTTTTTCTTACTGAGATCTTGTTTGATATGCTTAATTTTTCAAGATTCTTTAAGATGTATACATAAGAAGTTGTCTGAGTGCCGGTGATACAAAGCTGTGTGCACCTTTCTAATTTGACCAAGTTGCCTTGTTGCTAGGGGCACCTACAGGTTATTCTTGGATATATTTCCACTGATCCTTTAAGACTCACAGATCAAAAAAGTCATCCATGTGAAGCTTTCATGGATCTCAGTTTCTTTCTCTTGAGTTTCTGTAACTGTCATTCATATCTATTAGGTGGAATCCTTGCCACAACAATGTACAGAGATAGACAGACAGACAGATAGATCTCTATCTCTATCATCTCTCTCTCTCTATCTCATCTCTCTCTCTCTCTCTCTCTCTCTCTCTGTGTGTGTGTGTGTGTGTGTGTGTGTGTGTGTGTGTGTGTGTGTGAAGAGAGAGATTTTACATTTTACTTTTCCCTCATATTAAAATGTCAGTTCCTTTAGGGTAGAAAACATGTCCCTTCCCTCTCTATATAATAATGACTCACATAATTCTCACTGGTTAGAGTTAGTAACATGATTTATTATTTTATTCAGAAATCAATAAAAATCTACAATTTACTTCCTTGATTAATTTAAAACAACCTGTATTTCATAAATGAAGTTTCAAACTGGAAGATGTTCCTTTAGATAAAAACTTCGTGCTGGATCTAGCTATCCTGGCAACCATTCTTTGAGCTTTCCTACTTTTAAGATGTTAACTTCATAGTGAGCCTTAATATGTGTAGTTCTTTATATACCAATGGGTCAAAATGTCTCTTTTCACAAGCTTTCTTTAAAAACTCACTGTTCTTAACACATTGAATATTTTCCTATCAGAACTTACATAACTAATTATGTTATCTATATGAATAGCACACTTCATGGATGTTTATCTTATGTAAATGAGTATAGGTTGTACAAGGCTTTATATTTTGTTTTGTTCTATAAAACATGTCATTAAACAGAAAGGGAATGGCAAAAGAAGGCCAGATCCACCTTATCCATGTTCTAGTTTATTTTATAGAAGTTGCAGAGATGAGTGTTGAGGCATAGCTGGATACTTTTGTTTGATGTTTGTGAAACTTCCTTTGGAACATAACTCACTCATGTAAATAGGTAAGTCCATCTCAGTTCTTTAGAAATAGTTACCTCTCTTGACTACATATTTTTTAAAACTATGAAAGGACATTCAGCTCCAGGCCACATCCCCCTATCCAAATACTTCTTCTTTTCTCATGTCATCCCCTGCTCACCTTTATACATTACACAAAGAAGTTGAAGAGAGAGAACCCTTTGAGTAGCTAACTTTTACCCGTTTAAAGGACTGGTGACTATTGCTTTCAAGAACTACTTGGATTCAACTTCAAAATAACTTTAGAAATGTCACCACCATGGTTCCTTGTTCTCTGACTCTGTCTGTATATGCGTGTGTTGGATTTTAAGGGAGTCAAGTGGCATGATTTCTAAGCCTGGGGTCTTTTGTAGTAGGAACTGCAGGTGAAAATGCCATCAATTTCTTGTTCCTTGTTTTCAGGAACAAACTAGTTTGATGTTATTTCTTCTTCGATTTTTCCAGGACATCACATTCAATTCTCAACTGTCCTGTTTTTGAAGAAAGATAAGACTTGGGTTTTGATTGAATTTTCCTTGAGATGAGTTATTGCAGAGTCCAGTTTATTAAAGGACTAACGTGGCATCTGTTCTGAATTCTCTGGGGTCATACCCAAGTTCATCTTTGAATTAAAAAAGTTATTTTTTCTAAATTGTTCCTCTTGAGTTACATTTATTTTCTATGCAAGGGAATTGAGGATTAGGTAGAAAATCAGAAATATTTTATCTTGCATTCCGATAGGCCATACATTTTCTTTCAGATGCCAAGTTGTTAAAATGTATTCATTAAGCTTGCTGTTCTGTTTTTCTTTCTTATCAGCCTGTTCCTAAATTCCGCATTTCTATATAGACTAGATATTTGTGAAGTGTGATTCATCAAAGAAAAGAGTGCTCCCTTTATTTTTCTATATTTTTGAATAGTGGGGCAATAACTAAGTGTGCTTTGGAACAAAACCAAAATGTGGTGTGTTGCAAATGGCTTGGGTGAGCTTTCAGGATGCTGTTCTCCCTTGGAGACCATCACATGCTGAAAGTTGGTAGAAACTTATGTGTATACTCAGCTTCTAGCACAAGTGAGGTAATATTGTGCACCTATGCCAGTGGACTATGAAACTTAGGCTAGGCAATGTCCTAGAGTCCAAGATACAGACCCCTGTGAAGGATGGTCAGGCTTTTCTACCAAATCATCTTGCTTTTTCCCCCAAACCTCCTGTCTATACTTCATGAGTTTCATAAAGGCAGGGCCTATATTCTTTCTGGATTGGTTTTTGACATCATGGGTTGTCTATACTATAGTAGTCCAATGACATCATGGGTTGTCTATAGTCCAATGTACATTGCCTGCTCCTCATTTCTTCACATCGTGCAAGCACCTACACTTCAGTTACCATACTTTTTATTATGTTCTTAGAAGATCATAGTGTTTAGGGATGTCAAGTATATTTTACCATGTAGGAGATTGTATTAGAAGTGTGTGTGTGTGTGTGTGTGTGTGTGTGTGTGTGTGTGTGTGTGTGTGTGTGTGTGTGTATGAGGAAAGAGAGAGGGGGAGAGAGGGAGAGAGAAGGGAGGGGGAGGGGGAGAGGGAGAGATATTGTATATACATGCATGTATGTGTTTGTATGAGTATGTGTATGCATATATCTCTATATGTGAGTATATGGCTATTTGCAAACTTGTATTTGAGTATGTATGAGCGTGTGTGTATGTGAGAATATGTGTGTGTGTGTGTGTGTGTGTGTGTGTGTGAGTAACTATGTGTATGTATGTGTGTCTGTACATTATATATGAAGATGGTATTGGGTTTTTCTTTTTTATTAGGTATTTTCTTCATTTACATTTCAAATGCTATCCTCAAAGGCCCCTATACCCTCCCTCCATCCTGCTCCCCAACCCATCCACTCTGCTTCCTGGCCTTGGCATTCCTCTGTACTGGAGTATATGATCTTTGCAAGACCAAGGCCCTCTCCTCCCACTGATGGCCAACTAGGCCATCCTCTGCTACATATGCAGCTAGAGACACAAGCTATGGGCAGTACTGGTTAGTTCATACTGTTGTTCCTCCTATAGGGTTGCAGATCCCTTTAGCTACTTGTGTTCTTTCTCTAGCTCCTTCATTTGGGGCCCTGTGCTCCATCCAATAAATGACTGTTAGCATCCACTGATGTATTTGCCAGGCACTGGCATAGCATCACAAGAGGGTCCTGTCAGCAAAATATTTCTGGCATATGCAATAGTGTCTGGATTTGGTGGTTGTATATGGGATGAATCCTGGATGGGGCAGTTTTTAATCACAATGTGCAAAGCACTTTTGTTTCTCACTTGAAATTAATTTAGGTGATTCAATAACCCAAAATAATTCTCTTGTTACCTTCAATCCTTCCTCCTGTGGGCTCTTTCAGATTACTCAGTGATTCAACATTTGATCATTTTGTCATTTCCTAGTCACTTCTTATTCATCTCCTTCCTTTGAATTGTGTATATATGAACATCTCATGTAGACCACAGCTTATACACCTTGAACATGTTTGAACATAAATAGGACCCATAGACTATTGTATTTAAATATTTACTCATCAGGAGTAGCACTATTTAAGAGGGATTACACAGTATAATATTGTTGTGATAGTGTGGGCTTGTTGGAGAAAGTTGTCACTAAGGGGTGAGCTTTGAGCTTTCAGAAGCCCAAGCCAGAGGCCCAGTAACTCTCACTCTAAAACTCTGAGTAAGCTCTGTTTAAATGTTTTTGCTTTTTAAGAGTTGCTGTAGTCATGGTGTCTCACCACAAATAAGAGAACACTGACTAAGACTTTGTCTAGGGAAGCTTTCACCTCCTATGATTACTTGTTTAGCCTAGAATCCCACACCTCCACCCCAAGTTCAATACATTTAAATCGAACTTTTCTGATCATTTCTTAAGCCCTTCTTAGCCCCTTGTCCTAATAACTTAAATACTAATTTCAGACTTTACTTTTGTCTATTTTGGTGACTTATTCTGTGTTTCTTTTAGCTTTACTCCAGGGGGCATCAATTTCAAACCATCAGAAGCACAGGTGCAGCTTCTGCTCTTAGAATTCCCACCCACACTCCTAACTCTACTCTATGTCCTGATAACACTGTATTAAGGCACTAATGGCTGGAGTTTGAAAGATTGAGTGTTAAAAGCATAATTAGAGACTTAAGGGAAACAAATTGTACCCATAAAATTTAGAATTAATTTCAGGAAAATAGGGCAATCGAAGCACCTAGTGCAATCTGAAATGGCTTTTCTAAACTGCTCCAGAAAGCAGCTCCATCTTTACTTCGATTTTCTTCCAAGTTCCTTCCGAGAGTAAAAGCAGGGCAGTGGGGGAGTTTTGGCAAACAGCAATGGAGATTTTCTGTCAGAATGCCAGCAGCAGAGATCTCACCTAACATTAAACTTCCTTCCTTTGGTGGAAACAGGAAATGGGAGGAAGTATGTAGATGAAGACAATCAATAATAAATAACATAGAAGTAATTTTAGACTTTTGAAGACCAAAGCATCCAGGCACTCAAAGGGGAAGTTCTTCTGAGCCCTGGCTAAACCATAGGTCCATAATTTCTTAGTGTTTTTATCCAAAAGTAACTAACAGTGTCAACCTGATTCATACCTAGTCCATGTTTTAATCCTTCAGCTGGCAGGCTTCACCCAAATATCTGTTCCCTCATGAGAATACTAGAGAGCTAAATTTACCAATACAATCCCAGCTCTTCTTCTTGATACTCATCCATCATGGCTTTTTACATATTTAGGAGAGCTTTGTTAAGGACCACAACAATTATCTCCTTCTCCCTTATCCAGTCCTATACTATAAAAACAGAAAAGAAAGTAAAAAAGAAAGAAAAAGAAAGAAAGAAAGAAAGAAAGAAAGAAAGAAAGAAAGAAAGAAAGAAAGAAAGGGGGAGGGAGAAAGGGAGAAAAAAAGATGTAGCATATCCACAGCAGACATTGTAATCTACTGTAGGTAAAAAGAAGAATAAATTGCCACTTTCACTTTTGGGGGCTTATTGTTGAGTATGCAAAGAAGCACAGAGCTAGGCATTACACTAAATTGGGTTTTAAAGGGTCTTAGGGGTATCCCAGGTCTGGTACTTTCTATTCTTATCTAATATGATCACTTGGAAGTTGTCTCTTTGACTACTCTTCAAGTAAGTAAGCAGAGTGCTTGAATGCATTTAAAAACTATAGATAATGCATAATAAAACTGAGCTAAAAAGTTCTGACCTAGAGTGGGTGATAATCACTTCAAGTTGATATTCAAAGAGAACTTGATTTTATTAATTCCAAATTTATGCCAGACACAACTCAAGGCTGTAGCACTCTCAGAATGTCATTGCTACCTACTGTGTGTTGGATAAAGGGCTACTAATGAAGCTCACAACTGGATAGGGACATCATCAAAGTTGGACTTAGAAACCATGGGCATAGATACTAACTTTGTGTATGTGTGTGTGTGTGTGTGTGTGTGTGCACACGCACATGCACACACACAGACATAGTTGGAAAAATGAGAACACCAAATTCATAGGATCAGCTTGCTAAGGTTAGTTTGGAAATCAATGTCTTTTCTTTTTTCTTTTTGTCTTTTTGTTATTAATCATTCCATTCATTTATATCTCAATGATATCCCACTTCCCTCTGCAAACTCACCCCCATCCCACAACCACCCTGTCCTCTCTCCTCTTTGCCTCTAAGGGGTGCTCACCCACCCACCCTCTCCTGCCCCACCTCTCCAGCATTCCCCTATGCTGGAGCATTAAACCTCCATAGAACCATGGGCCTCCCCTCCCATTGATGTCAGACAAGACTGTCCTATGCTACATATGTAACTGGAGTCATGGATTCCTCCCTGTGTACTTCTTGGTTGTTGGTCTAGTCCCTGAGAGCACTGAGAGGTCCAGCCAGCTGACATTCTTCTTCCTATGGGGTTGGTTGCAATCCCCCTCTGTTTCTCTAGTCCTTCCACCAGCTCCCCCACCAGGGTCCGGAAGCTCAATCTGATGGTTGGCTCCAAGTACATTTGCATTGGTCAGTTGCCGAACCTTTCAAGGAACCAAGCTCCTGTCAACAAGTGCCTCTTGGCAACAGCAACAATGTTAAGGTTTGGTGTCTGCAGGCAGGATGGATTCTCAGGTGGGCGGTCCCCAAATGCTCTTTATTTATTTAGTCTCTGCTCCATTTTTTGTCCCTAACTTTCCTTTGGATAGGAACATTTTTGGGAAGTCAACTTCTTAAAAATGTGAATAAAATTCAGGTAAGCATAGAACTACAAATTTCTTCTCTGTTTGAACTTACATGAGGATAATTTTTTTTTTCAAATGCCACATTCCCTGGAGTCTTGGTTACCTTTCTTTTTGTGTAGCTGAAGCAAAACAAAAGTATCAAAGACAATCTTTAAAATACAAATCAAAATGTGATTTGAAGCTACCAAAAGGAGGGCCAAACTGTGACATCTTCATCTTTGAAGAGGACCTGTGTATGTCTTTGGAGATATATGAAAAACAGTTCCTTTTACTCAATATGTTCTTTTGGTGAATAGATCTGTAGGGAGTATATATATATATATATATATATATATATATATATATATATATATATATTTCTGAAATTAGATTTTAAGCAACCAAGCAGGTATCATGCATCTATTTCTCTTTGCATCTCTTGACTCTAGGTAGGATGTGACCAGAAGCTTCAGTTACTCTTGTCTCAACTTTCCCTTGATGATATACTATAACCCAGAATTGTGTACTAAAGTGAACTATTTCTCCCAGTTTAAAAATTACAACTTTTAAAGTTATATATATATTAATTTAAGAATGTATATATTAAAAATTATAGTTTTTGATTACATATGAATGCATTAGTATTGCATATTTATATTTTTTCTTTGACGTAAAAGTTCACATAAGCCGGGCGTGGTGGCGCACGCCTTTAATCCCAGCACTTGGGAGGCAGAGGCAGGTGGATTTCTGAGTTCGAGGCCAGCCTGGTCTACAAAGTGAGTTCCAGGACAGCCAGGACTACACAGAAAAACTCTGTCTCAAAAAACCAAAAAAAAAAAAAAAAAAAAAAAAGTTCACATAAAAAAATTCTGATTTCAAAGAAAATTAAATGATGGGCATGAGCCTGAAGTTATTCTGAACCTTGAGCCAATGGCTTGATGGATAAAACTGACCTTGACATTTAAATCAGTGCTTCTATTGTTTTTGTTTGTTGGTTGGTTTTTTGTTGTTGTGGTTGTTGTTAAAGATTATTTATTTTATGTGAGTACACTGTTGTTGTTTTCAAACACACCAGAAGAGGGCATCAAATCCTGTTACAGATGGCTGGGAGCAACCTTGTAGTTTCTGGGAATTGAACCCAGAACCTTAGGAAGAATAGACAGTACTCTTAACCACTGAGCCATCTCTCCAGCACCAGAGTTTATGTTGTTTTAAGGAGAAAGTATGGAAATAGGACAGGGAAGAAATTTTATTGTAGTCTAGATAAGGAGTTTGCTTTAACAGTTACCCTTAAAGAAGAAGAATTCTCCTTTACCCACTGGTAATCAACTTCTAATAACAGGTCTTTGAAGATGTGGCTAATGTTATATTGCCAAAGCTCCAAAGGATAGCCTTACACCCATGTACATATGGGCAATACTAATTAGACTTAGTGGGTTATCAAAAATAAAACAAAATACAGATAGAATATTAGGGTAAAATATGGTGGGGGGAATATGGAGGGAGTTGGAAGGTAGATATATGGAATGAAAGTCTATATGATCATATATCATTGCATACATGAATTGAATTCTCAAAGAATCATAATTTTAAATTAAATTTAAAACTTAAAAAAAACTAATTTTCAAAGTCATAATGCATGAAAAATACAAAAAGTAAGAAAATATTTTCAATTGATCTTTCATAGAACACACTAAGAAGTCTGAATTTCCTATATTAAACTAAGTAACTGAAAAGATATTCAATGTGTGCCAAACAATAGCACATTATATGACTTAATTGGGACATTTATAGTTGATATGGTTTTACAGAGTGTTTATGTTGTAAGAAGCTAACACTTTTCTGTTTCTTAGTCTGTTACTTACAAGAAAACCATGCATGCACACCACCTTTTTCATTTTTCTTTTTATCTTTTTATTTTATTTTTATTTTTTAGATATTTTCTTTATTTGCATTTCAAATGTTATTGTTAACATAAATCCCCTATCCCTTCCCCCCTCCCCCAGCTCCCTAACCCACCTATCCTAGGCTGTCCTTAGATCAAGGTCATCTATTTGACCTCCTAGGGTGTCTTATCTGATTATTAGGGGATTCAGATCTGTCATCTAGGACTGTTTTTTCTTCTAATCCCCCTCTCAATGGGAAGCTCTTTTCTGAGTAAGGCTGGATTTTCTTGTTCTCTCATGGAATTGGTACTTTTAGAGCAGGCTCCCATAGTTTTGGATTCTTTGGCTTCCTTGGTGGTGGTGGTTTGGCAGGATGATGAAGGATTCACAGACTAGAGGCTTTCTCCTCTCCTATCATTGGGAGCTTATCTTCTGTCATGAGTCCCCTGGGAACCCGACCTCATGCCATCATATAAAACATCAATTCATCCTTGCCTCATGCAGTTGTTTTGTTCTGCTCATTTCCTGTGGGGTTAAGAATCCCCAGTCACCACAGCTTTATCAATAACATTTGACTTTACACTGTGGGAGTTGGAAACGCATATCTAGCAGATTCTATGCATTGGTGAATCTTGGGGGAAAAGATACTCATGTAAAGATATTAAAGTGACAGGAGATACGAATGAGGAGGTAGACTGTCTAAGGATAGGAGATGGGTGAGGCATGGCAGGTCATGGGATATTCTATAGATAGCACAGAGTTAGAGATAATACATCATAAGTAACTCCTAGGGCATTTGAGCTATGAAAATTATCCCCCTGGGATGCACTAGTAACTGCAAGTTCTTTCTATTCCTAAAGAAGAGCATACATTCTTTAAATGTTATTTCAAGGGGAAGAAAGAAAAAGAAATACTGGAATTCATATTCATTCATCCCTTTAAGATATTTTAAATGAATATTTTGCCCAAGTGCCATATGTATAGAATTATAAATGAATAAATGCATGTGTTCTTGGAATGTCTGGTGGACATCACTGGTTAACAGTTGGAGCTGTTAAAAGATGTGAGGTGTTTAATGCTAGCAAGCCTTCAACACTTTTTAGCACTCTTTTACTGGTCCTAAACATTAACAATCTCATTTAATCCCAAGGATGCGTGTTCATGACTATGACTTGTGAACACAGTGCTTGATTCTGCTTTTGCAGCCAAAGGTTTTGTAACTCTTCTTGTTTTCAAGGTCTTACCCCATATCTTTCTGTCTAAACAATGATTCTTTTAGAGACTACTACAAAGATTCCTTCTTTCTTGCTTTATATCCTGGACATAATGATCCAAACTTTCTTCCAATTCCTGGACACAGTCCCTAGAATCTGCACTCATTTGTGTTGTTTTCTAACAGGAAGTGAAACAATCTTTGCTACCCCAGCTCTATTTGAATCCTGCAAGGAGGAGGAAAGGGCAGTGTCTATATCTTTCATTTCTCTGGAAGTCCTTTCTGTGGTAGATACAGAGCTGAGCCATGGTGAGAACTGGGGATGATAATGATGTTCACCAAGCTGAAGGAGCTTTAGTGAGACAGTCCTTATCAAATGTTCTGGTGAACAAGTGGTGGCTCCTATGAGAGCATGTGTTCAACACAGATGATGGCAGGAAGGGTGGATCCTTGGTTAAGCACAGGAGAAAAGTGGTATGATGAGCATGGATTTTGATATAAAATGTTGCAGGTTCAAAACTCAGCAACACTCTTTACAAATGAAGCAGAAGTCTCTTAAAGAGTCTTTCAGTCTCCTGTTCCCATAGAGTGAGGAATGCAGTGAAGGTAAGGTATCCTTGCTCACTGCTAGAGCATTCACTCCGTATGTGGCTGGTATGGTGCTTATTTTGGGCATGCACCAATGGCTCTATGGGTTCTGTCTGTTCTTAAAGTAGCATAAAACCCATCCACCAATCATTTATCACAACCAGACTTTATACAGGGCTTCTGGTTGTCATTATCTCACTAGTCAGGCCTGAATAGTATTTAGAGGATTTATAGCTCTGCTGCTAAGAGACTGACATCTGGCTCTCAGCTCTACTCTGGCAGAAGCTCTGCCAAAAGCCTCTGCCCCTTCCCTCAGCATGTCAACCTCCTCCCCTCAAACCCAGGGCCTGCCTTTTGTCTCCTGACTCTGTTGACCAGGCTGGTTAATGACAAGGAAGCCTCGGATTCTCTTGACACTACTTTTGTATTTATATTCTGGTTTGTTTTGCTGTCTTTGCCCCTGAAAAAAAAAAAAAAAAAAAGAAGTAGAGGGCTATGCTTTTCTCTAGGCATTGTGGAATAAGCAGGATTTAATTGCTGCTGAAGGGATGGTACAAAAGGTTATCCAACAATGTAAGATCTTATTTGGCAGTGAACTTTGAAGCTGAGAATTATGGATTGTGGAACAAGATACAGCTGTCTGCTACTGTCCCAGAGCCGGGAATATAGAATTTAGCAGAAACTGGGTTAGAGCTGATGGGACCTCTCAGGGAGGTCAGGGAGAAACTAACTAGCCATCCATAAACCTGTCGGAACAACTATTTGAATGAAAAGGCTGAAGCATCTCTTCTGTATTTCCAAAAATTTCAAATAAAAATAGACAATTCCACATGGTCATAGATATGAAATGGGCAGCAATTGAGGGCATCAAACTTAGAAATGAAACTGAGGTAACCTGTCATTGCTCAGAGGAAAAACTGTGAAATTGGTAGCCAATCCCAGGTGGAGGAGATCAGAAATGAGGGAAGAATTTATTCTTTGAGTTTTTATCCTGAAGTCACTAAAGAAATGAACGTTCCAAGGAGTTAAGAAAAGGACAGTAGTCCTAGCACCATAGAGACAATAGGAGGGCAAAGCTGGAAGACAATCGTGTCATTCCTTTGGGGTCATATTGAAGACACAGAGCAGGAACAGCTGTTCATGTCAGAGAGCATCCTTTCCTGATGCCTGCTAGCTGTCAGGTTATTTTGGCATTTTAGGATGTAGTGTTTGAAATTTCAGTACCCTGAAATCTTCCAGGCACAGATACAGTCTCCCTGCCCTTTGCTACCAATCAGATGCTTGGCAGATGTTTTATCTTTCCAGACATAGGTTGGGTAGGCAAGCAGGGACTCTTCCGGTGATGGTATTCTGGGGCTCAGTGCTTGATATAGTGGATGGTGGTGCTACACAGGTCAGGGGAGAAGCTACAAGTGATGCCCTCCAGTGTTACAGTTCCTGCACAGGCTTTGGGGATTGATAGTGGCACCTTACCTAGATGTTAAATCTAGGAGCATAAGAATGTATATATACTTGTCCTTGGTTGTGGCTGTCAGTACAGTTTCCAGGCTAGATTTCATAGTTATTTAGCCCTTACCAGCTCTCAATGTTACAGTTGCTATGATAATATGAGAAGGTGGATTCACTATCCATTAACACCCATCATTATAAGGGTACCTGACCTACAGTGTGTAAGACTCATAACATTGAAGAGTTCATACTGTGAAAGTATTTGCTGACCAGGCCCTGTGACTTCTGCTCTCTGGCTCCTACTTACCCTTTCTGCTTCTTCAGCTTCTGCCATCTACACTCTTCTAGTCCATATGCTCTTACAGCTCTCTGATTCTACAGCCTTTGTTTTTGTGTGGCTTCTCTTGAACTGTATAGTAGCTACATCTTTGCTGGCTGTCTTGCAATTGTTTTCTCAACTTAGGTGAGTGAGCACTCAGTCGCCACTGCTGCTGATAGTCTTCTGTATTTATTGCTGCTGCCCTTTGAGTTTTATGAGTTAAGAGCACACTATTAAAAGGGGCAAGAAAATATCACTGGTGAGAAGATTTTCACTAAGCCAGGGGACAAAGCACCAAGAATTCTCCCAACTTCTTGACTAAGGAACCTTATCTAGCCATTGAATTGGTGCTTAGTTCAATCACAGTATATCTCACATGCAAAAGGAGATTGTGTTGGCACCAACCACACCCTTGCATCTTCAGCAATAGGTAAAGAAGTCTCTCTTCTGAGCCACTGGCCTAGTTACAAAGAGTTCCATGGTTGTGGAGAAGCTGTGACAGCATGCACGCACTCGTGCATGTGTGTGCGCGACACACACACACACACACACACACACACACACACACACACAATCTGCAAAACCTGTGTGAGACTGTGCCTTCAGGAGACAATATCACTATCTATGGCCACTGTGTAAATTTCTCAAAGTCATCTGTGGCGTGTTCAAAGACTTCAGTGTTGGCATGAGTAAAGTCTTGCTGGCTGCATGACTAATGGTCCCATTTGCTAAGGCATCTAGGGCCATAAGGGAGAGTCCAAAGTTGATAATTAGGGAGTAGAATTGCCACCTCCCTCAACATATTTGCTTATTTATGGGAAAATGAACACCAGAAGGAGTGTTTATAATAAAGGAATTTTAAAAATTATTATTAACAATAATAGAAATTTTTACAGACTTTAATAGTGTTTTAAGTTGCTTAACATCTGTCTAGTACCCAGGGAGAGATGGGACACTTATTTGCTGGAATCTCTGAATGAATATTACTTTCCTATTCTTTCCTTTTCTCCCCAGCTGTCAAATTTATTTAATATTCATGTAATTCAATATTAAACAACTTGTGTGTTATCTAAAACAGCTCAAGTGAGCAAAAGTGAATACCCGAAGATGGACTTGTAGCATATCGAATAGGTGTGGCATTATGCACTGTAAGTGCATTATTTACTGCAACCTTCCTCAGATCATGCTACCTAGGCGCTTGCCAACTTACTTTGAGAAAATTCCCCCGACAGAGAAGTCTGTTCTTTCTATCATCTATATTCAACAAAATGTTCCTACTGAGATTATAAAGCTTGTCCAAGTGTCTTAGTGTAGTGTACATGGACATTCCAATATAGTAATCTCATTCTTCAAGAAATGAGAACTCACCACTTCCGTGAATAGGTATGGCTACTAAATAGATTTCTACTTTCGGAGATTAAAACTTCTAATTTGCTAATTCTTCAAGCGCACAAAGGGTAGCTGTTAATATTTACAAAATCATAACATTTTCTTGGATGTTAGTTCTTCACAAAAATCATATCCATTTGGCTACAAATCTGACCTTTTCTCCCTCTTTGCCCCTCTGTGCAGGAAATCTTCATTTCCTGATGCCTGCTGCTAATATAGGAGGCATGTTGAAATGTTTATGCTAATTAGGCTTTGATTGGAATCTCAGAAACAAGTTAAAATGACAAGTTTTATTGCATTGATGAATTAATTATGACATAAAAATCACTGTTCTGCTCTTTGAAACCAGCCCTCTGATTTCTGTAGGAGATAGGCAAATTCTCTCCACTAAAATCAGATTTTTTTTTTAAATCAAAAAGGAGTGGAAGTGTTACATATGGTTCTCAGGTAAAGTCCTAGAGGGGATGAAGAGAGGGCATTCTTTTGGGAATAAGTCAATAATGGCAGCAGATTTTGAAGTGGATACTCTTCTGTATGTGTGCGCGTGTATACAGGTGGAAAAAAGTGTTGTAGGAATAGGTGACTGAGAATAGCCAGTGTTTGGGCCTATGACTCTCTAACTGAACCCTCAGTGTTTGTCTAACTCAGTGTTTGTCTCCTGCATAACACATTGATAAAAGCAGCTGTTGATCAAAATGATGAACATGGTCATTTTCTAAGGGAAAAAAATAGCTTTATATTTTTTCCCAAGGAAGAATATATGACTTCTGAAGACAAAAAAGATGAATTAGACTAGCGCTCTAAGTAATTGGTACTATACTAGGAGCCACTGAATATTAAAAAGTATAGCATGGGGAACCTGTCCTATTTTAATCAAAATACATATCAACCATTTGGCCCATCCCTTTGCTTCACTGGTCTCAGAGTTCAGAACATTTCAAAGAAGGCAAGTTTACCCTTGATAATACAACCTGTTCATGGTAACATGGGATATAAGATATATTGACCCAAACAGCTTATACCCTACTATTTGGTCCAATGATACAGTCCACAGAACTCAAAAAGGTCAATCAACTGAAGGGCCCAAGAAAGGATACTTCAGTCCCCCTTAGGAGAGAGTAGAAAGCAACAACAGCAGAGGAGAAAGGGAGGGCCCTGGGAGGGGAACCTGATCTGGTATTGGGTGGGGGAAAATGACTGAATCCCTGAGGGCCAGAAGAAAAAATGGAAACAGGCAACCTCAGGAGATAGGAGATGGGGGAGCCACCCAGAATGTACCAGAGACCTGGGAGGGCAAAGACTCTCAGGATTCAAAGGGAGGGACCCTAGATGAAATGCCCTACATTAGGGAGAGGGAACTTGTAGAGACCACCTACAGAGAAATAGGGCATCGATTGAAGGAGGAGGTTGCCATCCCACAGTCAAAACTCTGACCCATAATTGTTCCTGTCTGAAAGAACTGCAGGGATGGAAATGGAGAGGAGCCTGAGGAAAAGAGGTTCAGTGACAGGCCCAAAGTGGGATTCAGTTCAAGAGGAGTTCCCAAGGTCTGACACTCTCACTGAGGCTATGGAGAGCTCATAAAAAGGGGCCTATCATGACTGCCCTCCAGAAGACCCAACAGGCAGTTGAAAGAGTCAGATACAGATATTTGCACCCAACCAATGGACAGAAGATGCTAGCCCCTGTTGAATTAGAGAAAAACTGGAAGAAGAAGAGGAGGAGGGTGATCCTGTAGGACCAGCAGTCTCAATTAACCTGGACCTCCAAGATCTCTTGGACACTGGATCACCAACCAGGCAGCATACACCAGCTGATATGAGGCCCCCAACATATACAGCAGAGGACCACTGAGTCTGGGTTGAGACAGAGAAGATACCTCTAGTGCTCAAGAGACTGGAGGCCCCAGGAAGTTTAGAGGTCTGGTGGGGTTGGGGATGGGGGTGGGGGCATCATAATGGAGACAGGGATGTGGAGAAGAGATATGGAATGTGGAATAATCAGAGGGTAGCCTGGGAGGGGAATAAAATCTGGAGTGTTAAAAAACTGAAAAAAATAATTAAAAAAGAAAAAAATAGTGAAAGGAAAATGCTAATATTAGAAATTGAAGCACAAAGAGAATCAGTGACTTGGAAGAGGCCACAGAGACTGTGAAACACTCTATTAACTGAGGCCTGAACCAAAACCTTGTACATGTCTGGATCTAGTTTGGAGCCATATTGGAGGGATATACTTTTCCTTGGATGAACCGTTGCTCAGCATTGTCAAATACTCAAGTATTGTGGAATTTGTTCTTGTGGATGTTTGTGATCAAGTTTTTTCAGTCTTAGCTATCTGTTTCTGGCAATGCATTTTGCTGTGAGTTGACCATTCAGGATTTTGAATGGCAGTGGACAGACCCTCTTATAGGTTAGTGAATATCCTCTAGATGATCAGTAGATCAGAGTCCTCATAAGAGTCTGGCTGCTTCAGAAATTTTGTTTTCACCCTGAGGTCACTCCAGCATCTGAAGGGGTCACTACTGATTCTTTTGCAAGAGGCCATGCTCCAGTAACAACTGCTCTATATACCTTGACCCGCTCTTGGAAGACATCACTCTAAGACAAGCCTTCATGAATTCCAGATAATATTGCTCAGCCTACATCTCTACTCATAGATGCCTTGGGGCCAGAAAAGTGGTGCTTTCATGTTAACTTAGCAGAAACAGTGTTTTTGGTGCAATGCAAGATGAGTATTGGCTCTTTTATAAGGCTTGTAATTGGTAGAACAGGAAATTGTGCTGTGATTGGTTTGATTCGCACTATAGTCATGTGAAATAACCCATCATGGATATATAACCAAGCTATTTCATACAGCAAACATTTATGTGCTACTTTCTGGTGGTATACCACTGAGCTCAACATTAGACCCTTTTTGTTGACAAGGTTTAAGGATTCTTTTTAATATCTTGTATTTCCTGCTTGTGATTATTCTAAGGGCTATTGTGGACTGAATTGATAACATAAAGAGCAGGTAGCAGTAATAAGGGCAACATCAGAGGTGGGTGATAACAGAGACAGCAGCAGAATTTGGCACAGAGACTGAATGAGTTCTAGGGAACTACTAAGCCCTAGTAGCCAGAGACACCACGGTCAGAGATGCTGATACCCAAACACCACGGTCAGAGATGCTGATACCCAAACACCACGGTCAGAGATGCTGATACCCAAACACCACGGTCAGAGATGCAGATACCCAAACACCACGGTCAGAGATGCTGATACCCAAACACCACGGTCAGAGATGCTGATACCCAAACACCACGGTCAGAGATGCTGATACCCAAACACCATGGTCAGAGATGCTGATACCCAAACACCATGGTCTATTTTTTTTTATTGGTTGTTGTTACAGTAGAACATAAAAAAAGGTCTTAGAGTGGTAACACTTTCTTGGTCCTGCTCTTATTAATTTTATTAATTACAGGCCATTTATGATTGGTAAGTCATCAGTCTTTGGATATGGGAAAACTGATAATCATAGCCCAAAGATGCCCTTGAACAGAACACAGAGTGATGTACCTAGAGCCTCCAGTACTTGAAGAAATAAGCCTCAAGTTCTAAGAACCTAGAGTTTCAGATACTAATATTAGTCCATCTCATATGTTCTTGACAATTAAGGGTCCTGAACCACCAACAATGAGACAAATAGAGCAGCTGAAAGCTAAATCTCCAGTTGATGGAAAACAATATGAGTGAGTTCCCAGAGGTTCCTGTTTTTCAGACATTGTATTACTATGTTGATGGGCAGGATGGACTTTTAAATGGAGTACCTTGTTGGAGTTCTTTAGGTAGTTGAGGGTGCTGTTCTTGGAGTGGGATAAGACTACCTTTTACCACCCTATCACTCCCTTCCTTATTTGAGTCTCTTTGTGTCCCATAGTTCTCATGAAATCCTTCAATGATGTTATTTTGCCATGATCCTATCACTTGAACCCAGCTAGGGTCATGCACTTGAGACTTCATAACTATAAGATAAATAAATCTCTCTTCTTTTTTCAAAAGTTAATTTAAATTGGTTGTTTTGTTACAATGTCAGAATATAGACTAATCCAGAATTCAATATTGAGAAAACTTAGGACAGCTTCTGCCAAAATTTCAAAGGTAAACTCAGGAGACCAGTGATATTTGCTGCTTAATCACTGAAGAGAGCCCCCAAGTATAGGCTGAGTCCCAAAGGGCTGTGAGACCAGAGGCTCAGCAAGGATATTTGAAAAGGACTCACATTTGACTGAGTTTATCCCTGATCTCAGATGACACTTTGGAACCTGGGCTTTTGAGTTAGTTAAATATTTTACAATATTGGGGATATTGTTGTTCCAAGCTCCAAAATGAATAAGTCTTTGAACTTGTTTTCAATGGATTGATTCCGGATTTATGGGAACAGATGTGTAAAATAAAGAGTAGAATAATGTTTGCTTTTTAGAGGAAAAATAATGGGATAAAGTGGAGGATATTCCAATTAGAAACTCTTTGGTGGGCCAGGGTTGTCTGGAGGCCTCCATGAAGCTTCTTTGAGGACTGGATTAAAGTTTTTCTTGAAAATATGGAATGGCAGCCCAAATAAGACACGAGAATAACAAATGAAAGAATCTCTGTATAAGAAAAAACAATACAGAAAGCACAAAGTACTAATGAAGCATATGATAGTGTTTTTGCAAAGCCTATATACACTTATGTATGCATAAATATGTCAGATACACTTATATCTTCCTCATAAGTTTATCATTTCTTAAATTTCCACAAATACACTATTAGTGGTCAGACCAAGACAAACTTTTTGTGTAATGAGCAATTACCATCAAAATTGAGAATGTGCTCAGCTTGCTTTCAGTACAATAGTTCTTCCTTGCTCCAGCATGACACAGCTATATCCTTGGGCTGCAACTCAGTGGTAGCTAATGGAAGAGAGGCTTATATTACTTCAGCAACATGTCCTCAGGTAGCCATGCAATCTTCACTATTTTAAAGGGATGGATAAATTTAGCAAGGACCTATAATTTAAGTGCCTGGCAATTGCTAACTGTTTAAGTATATTTGGCAGAAAGCATATTTGTTTTCTGGCTGCAGACTGCAATAGAGCCTTTGTAATTCACACCAAATTTGGAACCTATTCAGAAACACTTAGTTAAATTAATGAGATATTACCTATGTCTGTTTTCCAGTAGCTTCATCCATGCTACTCAGTGAAAGTTGCTTTTCCTTAGACTCAGAACTCAGCTCAGGGACAAACTTTAATCAGTAAAAATAGCACAATATTTTTCCTGGGCATTTCTTTTGACATCTTTGTAAAATACTCTCTGGTTATTTTTATGCTTACATTGGAGTCTTGTACTTAACTAACAGGTACCAAAACTTTTCATGGTCATTGGTGTGTGTTTGTGTGTGNTCTTGAGCTCGGAGAACTCTCTGTCTTAATCTTCTGGAATCCATAGCCGGTATGCTATCAAGACCTCCATACCAAGATCCAGATCAGAGACTTCTATATCCAAGCCTCCAGGTTAGGGTCACTGGTGAGCCTTCCAATTCTGGATTGTAGCTCATTCCAAATATAGTCAAGTTGACAACCAGGGATAGCCACTACAACATTCATACATGAAAAGTGATATTCTGGGTCTGCCAGTTTTTGCTGCTAAGTCTATTAAGTTCTTGGCCCTCTTAGGTACCAATGGAAAATCTCATGGTTCATGAAGGGATCAATTGCTGGTCTCTTCTGTTTTATAGCCTTGAGCTTTTTGGCTATTCAAGTATGGGAAGGGAAGACAGTTTGATCACATGGTCCAGTGAAGATTTTCTGGATATAACAGAAAAGAGGAGCATGGCTTCTGGCATCTGTTTAATGAGGAGATGCCTTCTAACAGATCCTATAGGAGAAGTAAAGAGCCATGCACTCCTCTGATTCCAGATTGGATGGCAATTTCCCTGCAAGTCTCTTCCCACCCACACTTACCCAGTTTTGCAGCAGACATCTCTACTTTAAATGTAATGCAAGAAGACAAGAATTATGAAATCATTATGAGGAAAATCTGAATTGAGCTTTTATTCTGTTGTCTTTTACTCTTAAAAGCAAAATTCAACTCAACTTGTCAATTTCAAAGAAAAAGACAACTAATCTTTCTAACTGAAATCATCAGGATTTCTTAAGCATAAAGAATGAATAAAAGAGGAAGAAAAGGGATTTCTGCCTGAAAGCATTAAAATACTATAACGTCGTATTTAACACTGGACCGTCAAGGGAGACGTCAAATTATCTTGACCGTCGTCCGTAGTACTGAATTCGTCTGAGACATATTACTCTTCGTTTCTGTTTAGCCACACTTCCTGTCCCTTTTCCTGTTATGATGAAGGGAGAACCTTCTAATTGATATCATTTTATAACGTTACTCTTAAATTATAAAAGGAGATGATATCTAAGAAAAGGAAAATTATTTTAAGAGAAGACGATAGCCTGGTGTCTGACGAGCAGAGCCAGAATGTCTGAAGATTGTATTTGACAAAAAAAATATCAAGTGGCCTACAAGGTTGACCAGTTCTCCTACTAAAGACCTTGTGGCAGGTAATTTTGGAAATTATAATATTGAAGTGGGTTAGTTTTCTCAAGCATAATTAGAATAAAATGAACATATTACTTTTTTTCACTGTTAAACACAGGCAAAAGATTTGAATGCGTGGAATATATGAGAGAGTTTATTGTGAAAGATGAGAGCCAGACTAGGCTGACAACCAGGCAGATGCCTCTCTCAAAGAGCCATTCCAAGGAGACCAGACGTTTATGTGGCTGCACGTGTGACAGGCCCACTCTGAGCTCTGTATCCACAGGAGCAATATCAGAGCAATTTCCAAAATTACACAGGGCACACAGCTTCTAAATCTCCTAGGAGAACAGCCATATTATCCCGAGGACCTGCAATAACAGGAATTATATGCAATTTTCTGATAATGACTCCATTAATGTGAGTCATTGCTGACAATACAATTTGTTAAACATTGTTGGATTCTCAACCTTGCAGTCTATCACTGTGAAATCCATCATTACCGCCATCACTGTCAGGACAGTGGTCAACATTGCCAGTGCCCTTGTCATCTTCATCATCATCATCAGTGAAGATTACCTTTTCTGTACTTTCAGTAAAACTTCAGGGAAGGGTGATTTGGCATGCTTTCATATGCTTAAGTACTAGTTTTATACTCACTGAATTTGACTCCTTCTTTTGGGAACCTAGGACTCGAAAATCATTAAATTTGGGCCACATCTACATTAACTTAAAATTGTCTTCTATATAAAAAGAAACTACCTTGGCAATTAGGTACCTCAAGTTGGGTGCCTGTGTGTGTCCATTATTGTACATTCTAATAAACCCAGATATAGCATACAACCCACAGTTCCTGGTCTTGCTGATCTACTAATTAGAAGCAGCAACTATACCTTGTGGTTTGAACCTGAGTTAATGAACCACAACAGATTAAATTGTCTTTGAGGTATTCAAAAGAGTGACACTGAAGGCTCACTTGAATGGGGAAGGTACTATTTAACTTGGGATTTTGTTTGTTTGTTTGTTTTGTTTTTTCTTTTCAACATGAAGGTTAGCTTTTTAAATTTTGGCTTTCATTGCAGATCATTACAAAGTCTTCAGAGATGAAAAGAAACTAGGTAATAGTCTCAGCGTCCTGCACAAACTTTTCTTTGGGTGCTAATGGGGTCTTCTAGAGCACTAGACTCTGCACAAACAGTTATGTTTACTTACCACATTCTTCCAGTCAGTGGAATATTTTATTTTTTACATGAGAATAACATTGCTCCAGAATCTATACCAAATTCTGGTTTTGTCAGGTTCTTGGATTACTCTATTCATCTAGGTAGTTATGTGACCTCTATATTCTTCCCCTCGTAGCTCAAGGTTTATTATGCCCAAGACATTTTTAGCACAGTCTACTCATAACATTGTCATTGCTAAGGGAATGCACTTCCCCTTACTATAGGGATTGCTGGGATTCTGTGTCTGGATATCTTTATATTGATTATTCTCATACATACTGATTGTACTCAGTGTCGATTAGACCCTTTGTGTTCATCCTTTAATATTTTTTAAATCTCAGACTTCCTTCTTATGTATTACCATTTTCCCAAACTAAAATATAGTGAGAAACAAAATACCCCAAATGTTATATTTGTCAGCTCGAGAACTACGTTTTTAAATAAAGGGCCACCTTGGAAACCATGCATCATCTCTTTCTTAGGAATTATTACCCCTTCCTTGTTTCAAATCATCAAAATGCTTCTTTGACATATACCTGGAGGACATAAAACACAGAAGTGTATTCAGAAATATATATTTAAAGTCTGTCTTCAATTTTTACCTTTAATTAAGTTTGAGAAATAGCCATGAAGAATTATCTCAGCATTGTACAAGACTTTTGTAAAAGAAACTAATATATTTTCAATATCATTTGTAGATCTAAAACTGTGTCATCATTAATGGTTACATTAATTTCAAGGATCTCTTAAAGATATTGCCCCTTATTGTATTAACTTTTCCTTGTGTTTTGACATCATGGACGTTTGTGACATTTTTTTTTTCTGGTTTTAGTAGCTTCTGAGAAGCCACAGTCCTGAAAAAAAAAAAAAAAACAAAAACCTCCAATCCTACCCCCCCACACACTCAGTTGACTAGAATGTTCTATTGTGGCCTTGATTATAAATTGAACATGTTGCATGTATCCTTGTAAACCATCATAAAGCCTGTTTTGAAGTCTTTATGACGAATCTGAAAGATAAACAAATTCTCCTGCCAATGTTATTATATTTTTTCTTTTATTTTTGAGAGAAGGTCAATTTTGTCTTGTTTTTATGATTTCCTCTGAAAACCCATTACAGACTCAGTGAAAACCACACAAACAATAGGGGTTTGTGTATTTTATGCAGAGTTATGCTTTCCAAGCCTTTCACCTTCTAAAGATGCTGTATTGTTCGTTGGCCTTCCTTTCTCTGGACAAACATCTCGTTTGGATTCATTACAACTCCGCTGTATAATTCTTCTGGGTCTCCCTGGCTAGCCCTTCCTTCTCTGTGCTCTTATCTTCTTGCTTCCAATGCTGCTCTTGCTCATTTAAGTCACAGACATGTGTGTATTCACCATTTCAGCTGAGGCATTTGAAATTCGTTCATTCCATTGCAGACTGCCCTCTGTGCTACTGAGATATGTATTTAACTATTTTGGATCTGTTTTCTTCATTGTCTAATCTGTTTTTGAAAGTCTGTATATCCAAAATCCAGCCGCTGATTGCTGATCACCTGAGAGGGAATGCTTTGGAGACTCAATTCATTTCAACAGCATCAAATTTCCAGGAGCTGTTCAGGCTGTAGTAGTAGGAATTTGGGTTGACCTTTCTTTCTTCAGCACCACCCATGTTCAGTCTGTAAGTGATCCCTAACAATGCTGTTTACATTTGTATCTTGAATCTTCCTACAGTGTACTTTTTCACTTTCCCAAATTGAACATTAGTATGTGGTTCAGATGATGTATATGTCTTCATTTTTTTTGTACCTACCTGAATTGCATATGGTGTCTGAGATGGCATAGAACTATAGTCTGCATTTTTACTTCAATCACTGCAGTTATCCTCAGCCCACTATTTTTTTCTAAACCTGTATTTCCCTATCAAAATATAAACTATACTTTTTAAAAACCCTTTCCGTGGGAATTCTGCAGTAGTTTTATGGTGTTTGAAGGGTAAAACACAATGCACTTTGGCATTTGACAAGATCACTACATGAGCTCTGCTTCTGCTGAAAGCCCATTCAATGCAACTCTTTCCTTTCCCCACCTCTTCTCTCTTTCACCCATCAAGGAGTCATTTGTTCAGTATTGAAAAGATCTCTTTTCCATTGTGTGTGTGTGTGTGTGTGTGTGTGTGTGTGTGTGTGTGTGTGTTTATAGGCTCTATGGTGAATGCATGTGAGTATGTAAGGTGTGTGCTTCCCCAAGCAAAAGTCAGCAAGATGCTCTATGTCCTCCCCTATTATTGTCCATTCTCTACTTTACTTTCTTGAAACAAAGTTTTTCATAGAACTACAAGTTTCTCCTTTTTAGCTAGGCTATCGGGACACAAAGATTTCAGTGTCTGCCTGCCTCCCTATCTCAGTAGAAAGTGAGTTACAAGCATGGACAGCCATGACCAGCTTCTCACAGGCATGAAAGCAATTCAGATTATAATCATCATGCTTGCTGAGAAAATGTCCATGTCCACTGAGACACTTCTCCAGCCACTAGAAATTTATCTAAATATCAAAACCAGATATGGTGGGCAACCAAGTTGAGACTCATTCTGATGCAAATTCCTCACAGATTTGACTGTGACATAAAAAACGGTACATGCTTCTGAAATACAATGATGAGACCAGGATAGGCTAGAAATTCATTCATGGGAAGAAATAGGCTAGAAGAAAGAAATATGGTTAATAATATTAGCTCAGTCAGATCTATAATCACCAAGGAGACAATCCTATAAGAACATCTATGAGAGATTATTTCTAGTTTAGATTTGTGTCTGTGTATTCCTGTGAGAGATTGGTTTGGTAAGTTAATTAAGTTGATAATACTTTATTAGTGAGTGGTACCATTGTACTTGGGTACCAGACTGCATCAAAAGAAGACCATATATACCTGGACCATGTATCTCTCACTGCTTCTTAACTAGGGATGATAGACGATTAGTTCTTTAAAGCTCCTGTTGCTAAAACTCTCCTGCTATGGTAGTCTTTACTGTGGAATTGTGAACCAAAATAAATTATCTCATAAGTAGGTTTTTGTCAAGATACTGTATCATAAAATAGAAATAGAATAGCTAATTAAAAGTAATGGGTTTAAGCAAGTCTAAAACCTAGCAAGTAACACTAGATTTCAAGCCTAGAGAATAGCATTCTTGGTACCTGTCCTCTAGACACAGAGGGATAAAGGTTCAGTATATAATGTTTATGTGGCTTTACACCAAAAATATTGCTATATGTAGCCAGTGCTGTAGCACTCATGGATTCAAATACCATGCTCATGACTTCTGCAACTTGAGTTGTATGCCAGTCAGTATACAAGTCTGAAGTCTTGGAGCTTTATTTTTGATAACTTTATTGATTTATGGGTGAACATAATGTATTAATCCAATGAAATTTTATACTGCCTTGCAATAAAAAGTAAATAAATACTAATTCATACAATAACATTAGTAAAATACCCTAATCATAATACTCAGAAGTCTAATGTTTAATACTACTTAATAGGAATTCTAGAATATATTTTACAGAGATACCCTGACTGGTACTAATCTATAGTTAATGAAAATAAATAATGGTTTCATGAAGGCAAATTTGAAACAAAAGATTGATTGAAAAATAACACATGGAAATTGGACTAGAATGATGATGATATTCTATATTTGAATTTTGACATGGGCTTTATTGGATGTGAATTTCACTGGTAGAAGTACAGATCTGTCAAAATTCATCAGATATTACACCTGTAATGACTAAAGTCTATGATACATAAATCATTTGTCAATAAAGTTGTTTAAAAGAAACCTTGAAGCTCTGAAAGTCTGTGTAAGCAGATTAAGCTTTCATGGCTTCATAACTGAACCACAAAACTCATACTCTTGGCTCCTTTGGGGTACTTCCTTGAAGTAATATGTGTCATAACTTTTCTTTAAGTTTTGTTGACTGGTTGACATGAAGGAAACAAAATTGTATTTTATGATTTATCAAGGAATGTGTTCATGAATCGAGGTTAGGAACAACCTACATTATGTTAACAATA
>LR753984.1:0-10802 GCA_902729485.2 Mus minutoides | reverse complement strand
GAGCAAGCCAGGGGAAGCAAGCCAGTAAAGAACATCCCTCCATGGCTTCTGCATCAGCTCCTGCTTAAGTTCCAGTCCTGACTTCCTTTGGTGATGAACAGCAGTATGGAAGTGTAAGCCGAATAAACCCTTTCCTCCCCAACTTGCTTCTTGGTCATGATGTTTGTGCAGGAATAGAAACCCTGACTAAGACAGTATGTATGTATGTATGTATGTATGTATGTATGTATGTATGTATGTATGTATGTATGTGTGGGGCAGTGGGCTACTTGCAGACAGCCTGGTTTCCAGTCGAGGCTAGAGGTTGAACCCCCGCACCTTGTAGTGATAATTCACTTGTGTGTGATGGAAGGAGTTCTCTCCTGTCTCCTGGACCCTGCCTCCTGCAGGAGTAACCACCCCTCAAACCTCCACAGGAGAGGCGTGGCAATCAGCCACTTAGGAACAGTACCAAGCCCTCTCACATGCAAATAAGGTTTCCCCCAAACTTTCAGCCCAAACCAATGAGGGGGATTTGCTGTCAAACTCTAAATTACTGCCAGAATGGTATATAGGGGAGCCATGCAGGGAATTAAAGGAATGCAAGAAGTATCTCTTTGTTCCGGGCTCAGAGTTACTGAGCTACCTGGAAAGTGCAGCATAGGCTTTTCTCCTTGCCTGCACTCACTTTTTTTTTTTCTTTTTTTCACTTTTTAAAAAATCAATTAGTTTTTATTAGATATTTTCTTAATTTACATTTCAAATGTTATCCTGAAAGTTCCCCGCCCCCTGCCCTGTTCCCCTGCCCACCCATTCCCACTTCTTGTTCCTGGCATTCCCCTGTATTGGGGTATGTAAAGATTACAATATAGAAGGGCCTCTCCACCCAATGATGGCCCACTAGGCCATTTTCTGCTACATGTAGAGCTAGAGACACATGTTCTGGGGGTTCTGGTTAGTTCATATTGTTGTTCCACTTCTAGGGTTGCAGACCCCTTCAGCTCCTAGAGTTCTATCTCTAGCTTCTCCATTGTGGGCCCTGTGTTCCATCATATAGATGATTATGAGCATCCACTTCTGTACGAGACAGCTATATCAGGTTCCCTTAAGTAGGCACCAGCTGTCCTATGCAATAGTGTCTGAGCTCAATGACTGATTAGATATTTTCTTCATTTACATTTCAAATGTTATCCCGAAAGTCCCCTAAACCCTCCCACATCCCCCTCCCTGCTCCCCTACACACCCACTTCCACATCTTGGCCCTGGCATTCCCCTTTACTGGGGCATATAAAGTTTGCATGACCAAGGGGCCTCTCTTCTCAATAATGGCCAGTTAGGTCATCTTCTGCTACATATGCAGCTAGAGACATGAGATCTGGGGGTACTAGTTAGTTCATATTGATCTTCCACCTATAAGGCTGGAGACCCCTTCAGCTCTTTGGGTACTTTCTCTAGCTCCTCCCTTGGGAACCCTTTGTTCCATCTAATAGCTGACTGTGAGCAGCTATTAGATGGAACACAGCATCCACTTCTGTGTTTGCTAGGCACTGGTATAGCCTCCCACGAGACAGCTATATCAGGGCCCTTTCAGCAATATCTTGCTGGCATATGCAATAGTGTCTATGTTTGGTGGCTGATTATGGGATGGATCCCTGGCTGCAGCAGTCACTGGTTGGTCCATCCTTTTGTTTCAGCTCCACACTTGATCTCTGTAACTCCTTCAATGTGTGCTTTGTTCCTAATTCTAGGAAGGGGCGAAGTGTCCACCCTTTGATCTTCATTCTTCTTGAGTTTCATGTGTTTAGCAAATTGTATCTTGGGTAATCTAGGTTTCTGGGCTAATATCCATTTATCAGTGAGTACATGTTATGTGAGTTCTTTTGTGATTGAGTTACCTCACTCAGGATGATACCATCATCCATCCATTTGCCTAGGAATTTCATATATTCATTGTTTTTAATAGCTGTGTAGTACTCCATTGTGTAAATGTACCATAATTTCTGTATCCATTCCTCTGTTGAGGGACACCTGGGCTCTTTCCAGCTTCTGGCTATTATAAATAAGGCTGCTATGAACATAGGGGAGCATGTGTCCTTATTACCAGTTGGAACATCTTCGGGATATATGCCCAGGAGAGGTATTGCAGGATCCTCTGGAAGTACTATGTCCAATTTTCTGAGGAACCGCCATACTGATTTCCAGAGTGGTTGAACAAGCTTGCAATCCCACCAACAATGGAGTAGTGTTCCTCTCTCTCCACATCCACACCAACATTTGCAGTTACCTGAATTTTTTATCTTAGCCATTCTGACTGGTGTGAGGTGGAATCTCAGGGTTGTTTTGATTTGCATTTCCCTGATGATTAAGGATGTTGAACATTTTTTCAGGCGCTTCCTAGCCATTCGGTATTCCTCAGTTGAGAATTCTACCTGCCTGGATAGAGGTCTCTGGGGAAAACTTATGATACTGAGACCCACATATATGTATGTATGTATGTATGTATGTATGTATGTATGTATGTATATAAGTATGTATTGTAGTTACTTTGGAGGAAAAGAGGCAAATATAGCATATAGGAAAAGAGAACTTAGGAATATCTTCTCCTCCAACTTTTTCAAGAAATAAGCACACAGATAATTTGTTTTTATAGGTGGGTATGGACAAAAGCAGGTAGGTGTATATGTGTGTGTGTGTGTGCAAATAGAAAATAAGCATGAATATAATTTCTTGACATAGACTATTTTTACAAAAAATAAATTACTCAAAGGAAGAAAGATAAGGAGATGGGAGCTAACAAATTCCTAGATATAAGATTGTAATTTAAAAACAAGAAACTCACAATTGTAACAAGTTTCCTGGCAACTGAGACCAGTTCAGCCATGAAACAGACAATGTGACATGGCTCCTGCCCCTGGATCAGAGCCAATAGGGCATGGACCCCCTCAAGTGTTGATAGTTGCAGTGAGTATAAGTCTTGTTTGTATAATAATGTATATAATTTCATGTTCGTCCTTTGAAGAATGTCATCTTTGCCAAGGCAAATGACTCTATGAAAATCAGAGACAGCATGAGTCTGGGAGACAAAAGTATGGCTAACGTCTTAGCAAAAGGGTAAATTCTGAGACCTTTAGGAAGGGCATTAAGGCTGTGGAAAAGCACTCTGAAAACATGAGTTCAAGAGTATATAATTTCTCAACTATGTGAAATATAACTTTGCAATATAATTGTATAAGGAGCTTTGCAGACCTAAAAGAACAGAGGCAGCTCCACTGTGAGTCAACTTGTCAGAAAAATTAAAAATTCCTGAGTTCAAGGTCAGCCTGGGACATAGAGTATTTAGGCCTAGGCATGGTAGGAATGGCAAATCTCAGAGCAAGAACCCATTCAGCTACCTTATTGTCTGTGCTTACAAAGGTAGACAGATCTCTGAATTCATCTTTATTGTTAAAAGAAATATGCTTTCTCTCTTTTTCTAAAAATTAGAAATTTGGTTTCATGGCATGCTGATTCATGGGATAATCAAAAGGGAACCTGAGGTGATAGGTAAATGATATGTAAATGAAAGGCTGGGCTTTTGGTCTGCAAGAGATAAGCTATTAAGAGAGTGTTTGGAACTGCAGAAGCTGTCTGGAGAGTATTCCTGTAGGTGTGCACACATAATATGTATGTGCATGTGTATGTACAGCTTATGACTCAAGTGAAACCCTACAGAGAAATTGTCAGTATATGGGTTAGAGAGATAGTTTAGAATACATGGGTTTGGTTTGTAGCATCCACATGGTGGTTCACAAGCATCCATAACTCCAGTTCCAGGGGATTTGATGCCCTCTTTTGACATCTGTTAGCACTAGGCATTTGTGTGGTATATACAAGTGGTATATATAAGGCAAGATACTCATACACATAAGAAAAATAATTTCTTTCAATATAAATTTAAATGTATACACACATAAACACACTATATATATATGCATATATATATATATATATATATATATATATATATATATATATATAATACATATGGAATTGTATTTATAGATGTCTGATATCTGATAAGGTAGAAGTTTGAGATCTTATCTGTCCACGGAAATCCCTTTGTTTTTTTAAATTTTAGTGATTGTCTTCTGGGTACTTGAGGAAGATACTTCATGATTGGAGATAAATATATATTTAAGAGTAATTGAGGAGGAATTCCCTATTGTAAGGCCTTTTAAATAGTTTCCCAAAGAAAGGAAGCCAGGATTCACTGAAAACTAATCTCTTGGGGGGGGGGGTCTTGTTGTTTGCTTTTTTTTTTTTTTTGTAATAATCAAGCATTTTAATAGGGAGTTAGGATATTCTAGGTCAAAGGAATGTCATATTGCTCCTACAAATCAGGTGAAACTTGAGTAATCACTTAGGTCAGAGGGTAGTGTCTCCTGAGATTTCTAGAAATTTCACAGGGTTGAGCATATACTACATGTTTGAGAGAAATAGAAATACTTTATGGCCAGAGGTCAAGGATGCCAATTTTAAAACATAACCTACAAATCCCTTGTCATTTCAACTATCAAGAGAACAATTGTCCTTTTCTTGAATCTGGTCAGCACTTGTATTTGAACAATTGGGAACAACAGAAGTGATGTCTTGGATTTAGTGATGGTTAGCTTTAAGCATCAATTTGATAAAACCTATCATCACCAGAAGAAAGTCTCAGTGAGGAATTGTCTAAATAAAATTGGTGCATGGGTATGTTTTTGGAGAATTTTCTTAATTGAGATGAGAAGACCTACCCTGGATATGAGCAGCACTTCTTCATATGCAGTGCTCTGGACTGGATGAAAACCAGAGATTGAATTGAACACTAGCTTGCACATTAAATTATTCCTCTCAGCTTCTGGAATATGCATGCAATGTGACTACTCATCTCATTTTTGGTATACTGAAGTATAGTCTGAATTGCGAGGTAAAAATTTCATTGCTATATTTGGTAGGATATTGGGTCATTCTTTGAAGTCCTTGTCTACCAAAGCAATCACTTTTAGTATCAACCTCCCACATAAGAATAACATACATGGATCTTCCTTCTGAGCCCAGGGGAGGCTGCTAAGGCCTCCGGAGTGCTCTCCACACCACAGGACCTCAGGATCACCCAGGGATCACAGGTGAGTGGAAAGCAGCATCAGCTTCAAGAGGGTCTTGTGGCAGCAGGAACAGGGACGAAGGAACCACGCTCAACCAGAGGTTGGGATCTCTTCCAGCCTGGGCCACCTCACCCCCCCCCCCTGCCATCTTCCTGCTGAGCCAAACAGAGGCTGCTAAAGGCTCCAGAGTGCTCTCCACTACACTGGTCCTCTGGATCACCTCAGGATCATGGAACCCCTACCACACCTAGGACCTCCTGATCACCTGAAAGCATGTGGGCAATAGAAGCAACAGAGCTTCTTGGTCAGGGTCCCATCAGGCCTTCAAACTCAGCCATGAGACAGAGATGAGACCCAGAACCCTGGGCACAATCCTTGTCAGAGGAGAGTCAGCCTTCTGGGAGGGTTCTGACCCTAGAAATCAGGAAGTGGATCAGAACTCCAGACTGCTGGACACCTGCCCTGCAAGAGAAGAGCTTGCCTGCAGAGAGTGCTCTGACCACTGGAATCAGGTGAGAGTTGGACTCCCAGGAGTGCTGACAGAGGCTAACAGAATCACAGGAGGATCAAGTTCCAACCAGAGACAGTTTGAACAACAACATCAGAGATTTCCAGATGGCGAAAGGCAAACATAAGAATCTTACTAACAAAAACCAAGAACACTGGGCATCATCAGAACACAGTAAGCCTACCTCAACAAGTCCTAGATACCCCAACACGCCCAAAAAGAAAGATTTAAAATCATATCTAAACATTTAAAGCAGATTTAAAATCATATCTCATGATGGTGGTAGAAGATTTTAAGAAGGACATTAACAACTCACTTAAAGAAATACAGGAGGACACTACTAAACAGATAGAAGCCCTTAAATGGGAAGTACAAAACTCCCTCAAAGAATTACAGGAGATTACCGCTAAAGAAGGAGAAAAGAGGACATACAAAAATACCTCAAGGAATCACAAGAGAACACTGCTAAAAAGGTAGAAGCCCTTAAAGAACTACAGGCAAACACTGCTAAACAGGTAGAAGAAACACAAATATCCCTTAAAGAATTACAGGAAAACACAACCAAACAGGCAATGGAATTTAACAAAACCATCCAAGATCTAAAAATGGAAATAGAAACAATGAGGAAAACCCAAAGAGAGACAATTATGGAGATAGAAACCCTAGGAAAGAAATCAGGAACCATCAGCAACAGAATACAAGAGATGGGAGAGAGAATCTCAGGTGCCGAAGTTTCCATAGGAAACATGGACACAACAATCAAAGAAAATGCAAAATGCAAAAAGATCCTAACTCAAAACATCCAGGAAATCCAGGACACAATGAGAAGACCAAACCTGTGGATAATAGGAGTAGATGAGAAAAAAGATTTTCAACTTAAAGGGCCAGCAAATATCTTCAACAAAATTATAGAAGAAAACTTCCCATACCTAAAGAAAGAGATGCCCATGAGCATACAAGAAGCCCAGAGAACCCCATATAGACTGGACCAGAAAAGAAATTCCTCCTGACACATAGTAATCAGAACAAAAACTGAACTAAATAAAGACAATATTAAAAGCAGTAAGGGAAAAAGGTCAAGTAACATATAAAGACAGGCCTAATAGAATTACTCCAGATTCTCACCAGAGACTATGAAAGCCAGAAGATCCGGGACAGATGTTATGCAGATACTAAGGAACACAAATGCCAGCCCAGGCTATTATACCCAGCAAAACTCTCAATTACCATAGATGGAGAAACCAAAGTGCTCCATGACAAAACCAAATTCGCACAATATTTTTCCAGGAATCCAGCCCTTCAAAGGATAATAACTGGAAAACACCAATACAAAGATGGAAACTACACCCTAGAAAAAACAAGAAAGTAATCCTTTAACAAAACTAAAAGAAGACAGCCACAAGAACAGATTCCCAACTTTAACAACAAAAATGACAGGAAGCAACACTTACTTTTTTTTGATTGCTCTTAACATCAATGGACTCAATCTCTCAATAAAAGGACATACACTAACAGACTGGCTATACAAATAGCACCCAACATTTTGCTGCTTACAAGAAACCCACCTCAGGGACAAAGACATACACTACCTCAGAGTAAAAGGTTGGAAAACAATTTCCCAAGCAAATGGTCTGAAGAAACAAGCTGGAATAGCCATTCTAATATCAAATAAAATTGACTCCCAAACCAAAGTTATCAAAAAGACACAGAGGGACCCTTCATACTCATCAAAGGTAAAATCTACCAACATGTACACTCTATTCTAAATATCTATGCTCCAAATGCAAGGACAGCCACATTCATTAAAGAAACTTTGGTAAAGATCAAAGCACATATCGCACCTCACACAATAATAGTGGGGACTTCAACACCCCACTCTCACCAATGGACAGATCCTGGAAACAAAATCTAAACAGAGACACATGGACACTAACAGAAGTTATGAGACCAATGAATTTAAGAGATATCTACAGAACATTTTATCCTAAAATAAAAGGATATAACTTCTTCACAGCACCTCATGGTACCTACTCCAAAATTGACCATATAATTGGTCACAAAACAGGCCTCACCAGATAAACAAATATTGCAATTATCCCATGAATCCTCTCAGATCACCATGGACTGAGGCTGATCTTCAATAACAGCAGAAATAATAGAAACCCAACATTCACTTGAAACCTGAACAAGACTCTACTCAATGATACCTTGGTCAAGGTAGAAATAAAGAAAGAAATTAAAAACTTTTTAGAGTTTAATGAAAATGATGCCACAACATTCCCAAACTTATGGGATACAATGAAAGCTGTCCCAAGAGGAAAACCCATAGCCCTGAGTGCCTCCAAAAAGAAATTAAAGAAAGCATAAACTAGCAGTCTGACAGCACACCTAGAAGCTTTTGAAAGAAAGGAAGCAAATTCACCTAAGAGGAGTAGATGGCAGGAAATAATCAAACTCAGAGTAGAAATCAACTAAGTGGAATCAAAAAGAACTATTCAAGGAATCAACCAAGCCAGGAGATGGTTCTTTGAGAAAATCAACAAGATAGATAAACCCTTAGCCAGACTAATTAAAGGGCACAGGGACAGTATCCTAATTAACAAAATAAGAAATGAAAAAGGAGACATAACAACAGAACCTGAGGAAATCCAAAGCATCATCAAATCCTACTACAAACGGCTATACTCAACAAAATTGGAAAACCTGGATGAAATGGACAACTTCTTAAACAGATACCAGGTACCAAAGTTAAATCAGGATCAGATTAACAATCTTAACAGTCCCCTTTCCCCTAAAGAAATAAAAGCATTCATTCATAGTCTAAAAACCATAAAAAAAAAAAAAAAAATCCCAGGACCAGATGAGTATAATGCAGAGTTCTATCAGACCTTCATAGAAGACCTAATTCCACCTATCCTCAAACTATTCCACAAAATAATAACAGAAAGTACTCTACCCAATTCATTCTATGAAGCCATAATTACTCTGAACCACACAATGAGCTAACAACAACAAAAAGAACTTCAGATCAATTTCTCTTATGAATATCTATGCAAAAATACTCAATAAAATCTTCCCAAACCGAATTCAAGAACACATCAAAACAATCATCAATCATGAACAAGTAGGCTTCATCACAGGGGAGCAGGGATGGTTCAATATATGGAAATCTGTCAACATAATCTACTATATAAACAAACTCAAAGACAAAAATCACGTGTTCATCTCGTTAGATGCCGAGAAAGCATTTGACAAAATGCAACACCTCTTCATGATAAAAGTAATGGAAAGATCAGGAATTCAAGGCCCATACCTAAACATAATAAAAGCAATATATTGCAAACCAGTAGCCAACATCAAAGTAAATTAAGAGAAGCTGGAAGCAATCCCACTAAAATCAGGGACTATACAAGGCTGCCGACTTTCTCCCAACCTATTCAATGTAGTACTTGAAATCCTAGCCAGAACAATGCGTCAACAAAAGGAGATCAAGGGGATACAAATTGGAAAGGAAGAAGTCAAAATATCACTATTTGCACATGATATGGTAGTATATATAACTGACCCTAAAAATTCCACCAGAGAACTCCTAAAACTGATAAACAGCTTCAGTGCAGTAGCTGGATATAAAATTAACTCAAACAAATCAGTGTCCTTTCTCTACACAAAGGATACACAGGCTGAGAAAGAAATTAGGGAACAATCCCCATCACAATATACACAAATAATATAAAGCACCTGGGTCTGACTCTAAGGAAGTGAAAGATCTGTATGATAAGAACTTCAAGTCTCTGAAGAGAGAAATTAAAGAAGATCTCAGAAGATGGAAAGATCTCCCATGCTCATGGATTGGCAGGATTAATCTAGTCAGAATGGCTATCCTGCTGAAACCAATCTACAGATTTAATACAATCCCCATCAAAATTCCAACTCAATTCTTCACTGAGTTAGAAAGGGCAATTTGCAAATTCATTTGGAATAATAAAAAACCTAGGATAGCAAAAACTATTCAAAACAATTAAAGAACCTCTGGTGAAATCACCATGCCTGACCTCAAGCTGTACTACAGAGCAATTGTAATAAAAACTGCATGGTACTGGTACAGTGACAGACAGGCAGGTGATTGGAATAGAATTGAAGACCCACAAATGAACCCACACACCTTTGGTCACCTTATCTTTGACAAGAGATCTAAAACCATCCAGTGGAAAAAAGACAGCATTTTCAATAAATGGTGCTGGCATACCTGGCTGTCAATATGTAGAAGAATGTGAATTGATCCACTCTTATCTCCTTGTACAAATCTCAAGTCTAAGTGGATCAAAGAACTCCAGATAAAACCAGAGACACTGAAATTTATAGAGGAGAAAGTAGGGGAAACTCTTGAAGATATGGGCACAGGAGTAAAATTCCTAAACAGAACAGCAATGGCCTGTGCTGTAAGATCAAAAATCCAGAATTGGGACCTCATAAAATTGCAAAGCTTCTGTAAAGCAAAAGATACTGTCACTAAGACAAAAAGGCCACCAACAGATTGGGAAAGGGTTTTAAGAATCCTAAATCTGATAGGGGACTAATATCCAATATGTAAAAAGAGCTCAAGAAGCAGAATTCCCGAAATTCAAATAACCCCATTAAAAAATGGTGTATAACAAGAATGGCTAAGATAAAAAGTTCAGGTGACAACAGATGCTGGCGTAGATGTGGAGAAAGGGGAACACTCCTCCATTGCTGGTGGGAATACAAGCTGCTTCAACCACTCTGGAAATGAGTCTGGTGGTTCCTCAGAAATTGGACATAGTACTACCGGAAGATCCTGCAATACCTCTACTGGGCATATATCCAGAAGATATTCCATCTGGTAACAAGGACACATGTTCCACTATGTTCATAGCAGCCTCATTCACAATAGCCAGAAACTGGAAAGAACCCAGATGTCCCTCAACAGAGGAATGGATAAAAAAAAATTGGTATATTTACACAATGGAGCACTACTTAGCTATTAAAAACAATAAATATATGAAATTCCTAGGCAAATGGATGGATCTGGAGGCCATCATCCTGAGTGAAGTAACCCATTCACAAAAGAACTCACATAACATGTACTCACTGATATGTGGATATTAGCCCAGAAACCTAGACTACCCAAGATACAATTTACTAAACACATGATACTCAAGAAGAAGGAA
>LR753985.1:6904-106179 GCA_902729485.2 Mus minutoides | reverse complement strand
TGTTTGCTTTACTAGGAATGAAGTGACTAATGAGACAACATCTAGCCTTAGACTCCATTTTATTTTTGCTTAAGACAGTCTGAGCCCTCTTTCATCCTCAACAGTAACATCTGCCTTGGCAGAACATTTCGGATGTCCATGACCCTGACCAGGCTCCAAATTTATTAACAAAAGCAATTTATGTTTATATGAACTAGACATGAACTAAAACAACAAAGAAAATATAAGTCAAAAATAATTGCCATATTATGTCTGAAATAACCAACATGTTTTTCCCCAAAACAAATGTTTCGAGGTTACTCTGACCCTTATCTGACATTGATGTAACTGTGGCTTTGTGGAGTTTGCCTTCAAAACCTCTGAACCTTTATGCTTTGGCATCAAGAGAGTCTGAGCCATTAGTCCCATGCTGGACACGGGCCAAAGTGAAAGGCCTGATATACTCTTAATTGTTTGATCTGCATGTCTAAACATTGCTCATGTTGCTTACTTCAGGAAAATTGATGTAGGTTAGCAGGGGCTGAAATATAAGCTCTGATTAGTAAAGGATCAGCATTATTGAGGTGAAATCTATTGAGGGGCATTTTCTCAGGGTGAGAACACACCAGCTGTGGTCCTGGTAGTAAACCACAGCTGCATTTCCAAGCTGGAGGATAAATTTTGGCTCCAGAGTATAAGTTTTGAAGGCATAACAGGTTTTTGGAAATACATGGAGTTTATTACAGTGTGGGAGGATGAGAGTCCCGGGAGGTAGAGTGGACAGAGGGTTTCTAAAGGAGTAGCCATAGTTGTACTAGAGTAGGTATTTGAGATGTCATGGGATGTTTGTCAAGGACTGCTTCAAGTGACTAACAGATCTTTTAAGAGCCTACAAGGCAGTTGCATATTCTGTGTTTAGTATGATTATAAAAGCGGAACTGCCTAGGTTGGAGGACCAGCAATGTATGATTGTTTCTGAGATATCACATATCACATTAAGGTACAAGATTATAAATTAAAGCGATGAACCTTTGTTTTGTTTAATTCTGATTCATTTACTATTCTGCTTTATCCCTTTTGGTACAAGAAAATACATAATTTATTTTGTATTTCACAGGAGTGCATAAGTAAGCGTTTATAGTTGTAAAGTAAGAGTTATAACCTCATCTCAGCTTGTAAATCACTGAAAATTTTAAATAGACTGTGAAACTATTAAAGTTATCTTATATTTTTTTCTTTAAACTACAAATGTTATCATTTAAAAATTTGTCTGTAAGAAACTCATCCATGGAATGTATAGACTAATATAATATTTAATAAAAATTGTCCTTTCTGATAATTAATGTAGAGAACAAGCAATGATGGTATCTATTCTACTCCAGGAACTCATTTCTTTTTTTTTTTTTTTTTTTTTCAATTTTTATTAGATATTTTCTTCATTTACATTTCACATGTTATCCCGAAAGTCCCCTAAACCCTCCCCCATCCAATCGCCCTGCTCCCCTACCCACCCACTCCCACATATTGGCCGTGGCGCTCCCCTGTACTGGGGCATATAAAGTCTGCATGACCAAGGGGCCTCTCTTCCCAATGATGGCCAACTAGGCCATCTTCTTCTATTTATGCAGCTAGAGACATGAGCTCTGGGGGTACTAGTTAGTTCGTGTTGTCAGGAACTCATTTCTTGATAAAAGTATGTCAATAAAAAGTATGCACATGCAATTGATAAGAGAGAGAAAGTTCATCACATTGGCAGCCAATGAGAAATTATGAACCTGAAAGGAAATATACCAAATGATAATCCATGAATCTGCAAATTTAAAATCTATTTTTATTTTTTATTAAAATAGTATTTATATATAATATTGATATTCACAGCAAAGAAGTCAGTAGAAATGGGTAAAAGCATAATGAGCATTACATTTGGATATACAATTTAGAAAAGCTGTAAGGTGTGGAGGTATAGTAATGACAATTTTTGCAAATGGAAAGCCATAGTCATCAGAAGTAACTGTCTAATTCGAAGCAAATTTGAGAGTTTTGGCGCATAGTTCCTTATTATATGAAATAAATTTTGTTTTTATGGTTCATAGTTCCATATTATATGAAATGTATGTTAGTGGTTTTGATAGTAGTACTAAATATTTAAACTTAAACAAAGGACTAAATTATCAAAACTTGAACATATTCTTGATATTGACCACAAGTTATTTAAAAACATTTTACATGACCATAAATGTGTAGAAACTTCACTTATTTTTACATTTTCCTTTCTTTGAACTACATATTTCTAAATATGAAATATATGAAAATTCTCTAAAATATGCATTATAAATTAAGAATCTTATTGGTTATGGAGATAAAAATTGATTGGTATAGTATACTTACAAAAAACTATTTATATAATTGTGATTTTCTTAAATACTAAGTGTTTTCTAAGTTTAAGGTTAAGTTTTTCCATTGTCGTATTTAAAATTAATTAAAACATACATAATATTACACTATAAATTGAAGTCAGTTATGATAATGATGAAGACTAGTTTTAGTGGTGATTTTAAATGAGATAATATTGTTTTACATAGTCATAGTGACATGTTTCAATTATATTTTCATCCAGATGTTCAAAACCAACACAAATATTTCAATATTTTATAAGCCTTTAATTAGAATGTTTGAATTCACTATGAAACTTAGGAAAATCGCAGGCTTAGAGTTGGGATAGAAGAAAGAAAATATAAGCTTAAGCCTTTAGGAGACTCGTTGCTGGTTTACCTTGGTACTTTTAGAGACATTTGTTTTAATATCATTTATTTGAATTTTTTGAGATTTTGATATAAATGCATCATTTCTCCCTTCCTGTTCCTGTCTAAAAACCCTCCCATATACCATATACCTCTCTGTGAACCCTTTCAAATCAATTGCCTATTTCATTAATTATTGCTACATGCATAATCTTTTTATTACACTAATGGTACTTCCCACAATATACTGGGATTTCCCAAATCAAGGAATACCTTACTCTGTATAATATTAAAATTATGCATGGTACCATGACTGAACACTGGATGTTGGGTAACTAATTTGTGTGTACTATCATTCTTATTCAATAACATATGTCAATAAATGAATAATTACCAGTGGTTCTCAGTGGTTGTGTTGCTATTTGTTTTTTAGTATGTTTCATTTTTGTTTAACAAGTTATGCTCATCTAGAAAAAAAAGGGGGGGGGGATTCTCACTTGAGAAAACACCTGGATAAAGATGGCTTATAAGCAAATCTACAGAGAATTTTCTTCACAATTGTTTGATGTGGGAGATCCCAACCCAGTGTGGGAGATGCCATCACCATAACAGAAAGCAAGTTGTGGAATAAGGCAATAAGAAACATTCCTCCATTGTCTTTATTGTTTCTACCTCAGTCTCTGTGTCCAAAGTGCTACCCTGAATACCTGATCAATGATAAGATTATAACCTTCATGGAGAAACAAACAATTTCCTCTCCAAGCTACTTTTGTACATGGGTTTTATTAAAATACTAGAAATCTACTTGGGGTATCAACACATCAGCAACTTTCATAGAACATGTCAAGTATACTTGAATTGTAGATTCTCAGATGGCTAGATGTTTCCAAAAAACTTCTAAGTGAAGGGCTCCAGTCCCTCCCCTGGGCAGTAAATGCTGGATCTTGTTTCTGTATCCAGTCTGTTGGCTTATGTATTTTGATAGGTGAGTTGAGTCCATTATTATTCAGTGGTATTAAAGAGAGATGACTGCTGGTTCCTAACATGCTTGTGGTTTTATGTGCTTGTGGCTCTCTGCTTTTGACTTTGTTGTGAGATGCTTAATATCTTGTCATTTCTTTGGTGCATGTATCTTCCTTGTGTTGGAGTTTTCCTTCCAGGAAAGGCTGGGTTGGTAAATAGATACTGTTTGAATTTGGTTTTGTCCTGGAATATTTTGTTTTCTCAAGCTATGTTGATTGAGAGTTTTGCTGGGCATTACAGCCTGGGATGGCATTTGTGTTCTCTTAAAATCTGCATGACCTCTGATTAAGCTCTTCTGGCTTTCATAGTCTCTGTTGAGAAGTCCGGTATGATTCTGATAGTCTATCTTTGCATGCTACTTGGCCTTTTTCCCCTGCACCTTTTAATATACTTTCATTGTTCGGTGTAATTAATGTTTTATAATTATGTGAAGTAGTTTTCTTTTCTGGTCCAGTTTTTTGGTGTCCTATAGGCTTCTTGTACTTTTATGGACATCTTTTCCCCATCTTTAGGTTAGGGAAGTTTTCTTCTATGATGTTGTTGAAGACATTTTCAGGTCCTTGAGCTGGGAATCTTCATTCTCCTCTATTCCAATTATTCTTAGATTTAGTGTGCATTGTATCCCGAATTCCATGGATGTTTGGGGTTAGGAGATTTTTATATTTTGAATTTTCTTTGGCAATTGTATCAATCTCTTCTACCTTATCTTCTATACCTGAGATTCTCTATTCTGTCCCTTGTATTCTGTTGGTAATAGTTACATCTGTAATTCCTAACTTCTTTCCTGGGTTTTCCATTTCCAGGTTTGCCTCCATTTGTGTTTTCTTTATTGTTTCTACTTCTACCTTTAGGTCTTAGATCTCTTTACTCATGTCCTTTAACTGTTTAGCTTTATTTCTTTCAGTGAGTTTTTGATATCCTACTTAAAGGACTGTATTATCTTCATGAGATAGGATTTTAGGATAGACTCCAGATTTTCAGATGTGTTGCATTCAGGGCTTGCTGTGGTGGGAGAACTGGGTTCTGATGATACCCACATATTTTGGCTTCTGTTGCTTATGGTCTTGTGCTTCCCTTTTCAAATCTGGATATCCCTGGTGATTCTTGGTCTGAGTGACTGTATGGAGTCTGACTCTTGTCTCTGGATTGCTTCAGGTCTCCTGGTAGGCCTTGGGTCCTGGCTGTATCAGACCACCTGTGTAGCCTTTCAACTGGGGGTTCTTCACAGAAGCAGAGCACCTGCTGATCTGTTGTCCATGCAGCACAAGATCTCCTAGGAAGTTTTCATTCTTTTGGGTCTTCAGTGGAGCAAACAAGCTGTTGTCAAACTGCCCTGAGTGCAGCTGGTCCTCAACTGCACTAGAAGCAGAATGTCCTCAACTGCTCAACTGCTCTGAGTGTATCAGGTCCAACTTCTTTGAGTGTAGTGGGTCCCTAACTGCCCTGAGTGCAGCAGCTCCTCTAGGATGTATCAGGATATGGTGTCTTCATGAGAGCAGACCAACTAGGCTTCTGCCCCAGCAGAAAGGACCAGGCAGAAGGGGTGGAAGGCACAGAAGGGGAGTGATATTCCAGAGGGCAGGGGTTTTGGTGGGTCATGGATCCCGAGTCCAATAGGCTTTCAGCAAAAGCTCTGAGACTGGGGCATGGGGGAGGGAAGTTTCTTACCCTCTGGTCTAAGTGCAGAGTGTCCTCTAGGATGGATCGGGATATGGTGTCTTCAAGGGAGCAGACAAACTAGGAGTCTGCCCCAGCACAAGAACCAGGCAGAAAGGAAGAACATAATTCTCTATATTTGAATATTAATTACAGTTTAAAGTTTAGCATAAAGGGCAATGTATCCAGCTGTCTAATTAGCACTGAAGATTTTCTTAATCATAAAGCACCTATAGCTGATACTATAAATATAGCCAAGCACACATGGTTGGTGATACCACAGACCTCTTGAGGAGAACCTATTGTGTTTATCATTTTACTGAAGTAGTATTACTTCCAGCTAACTTCTAAATTCTTTATGCATAGATAAATATAACTATTACTCTTTATCAAAAAAGATTATTTTATAGCAGACAGAAGTTATTGAACATAGATAGTAAGTTAATGTGAGATACCTAGTATAAGCAGGGGAATATATCAAATCACTGTAGAATCTATGGAGACTCTGGAGAAGATAGCAGAAAGATTGCATCTTAAGGTTTTAATGCTGTGAACAGACACCATGACCAAGGCAAATCTTATAAAGGACAACATTAATTGGGGCTAGCTTATAGGATCAGAGGTCCAGTCCATTATAATCAAGGTGGGAGCATGGCAGCATCCAGGTAGGCATGGTATAGGAGGAGTTGAGAGTTCTACATCTTCATCTAAAGGCTATTAGCAGAATACTGGCTTCCAGACAGCTATGAGGGTTTTATAGCCTACACTCACAGTAACACACCTACTTACTCTAGCAGTGCCACACCTTCTAATCATGTCACCTTGGACCAAGCACATACAAACCATTACAGACTATATGAACCTAAGGACAGGGACAACTACTTCAAGTATGCAATGTCTTCTAAATTGGACAGAATGTTGCAGCCATAACCATGCCACAATATAAATATCTCTCCAGAGCAATAAAAAGTACATCAGTCTATATTATGACATAGATGGAAGAAAATTCAACAAGACTTCACTCCTAGATAAATCAATGGCTCCTTAGCCAAGGAAAATAACTTCTCTTCAGGGACAAAATCTTGATCCAAAGTAAATATGCATATATATATATATATATATATATATATATATATATATATGCATATGTGGCCAATGATAGTTGAACTTACTGTGTCATATATAATTTTATAAGAAGGGATCATGAGTTCAAGAGTGGTTGGGGGAATAGAGGAGGGATTGGTGTAGAAATTGTGTAAAAATATACTTGTGTATGATGCATTCAAATAAAATTTTAAACTAAAACAATGTTAATTCTTTATTCGTTTAATTGTAAACTATTCATTATTTGCCTGGGACTTTTCAGACCTTTTATAATTCAATGACATCATAGTTCTCTAAGCATTTAAGTTTTAAAACAACATCTGAGAGAATACTTTTGTAATGAAGTTTTTTTTTTTTTTTTTTTTTTTTTTTAAGAATACTATGTTTGCTAGGGATTACCTTAATTCCTTAGTTCTTTAACATTTGCTCTCTTTTTAGAGTTAAATAAAATGTTTATCATATTTCCTTCTTCATTTACTAACCCCATTCCATTTTCATTTGAAAACGGTATTGCATGTGACTGGAATATTCCAAACACATTACTGTATTGACTTAATGAGACCCTGATTCTTGCAAGACATGCACTTTCACTCTTCAATTAATTTGCTTTGTATTTGCATTTTATTGATTAATGTTTACAAAACACTACAGTAAGTGAATAGAGATCAATAAAGAACTGGTGGGGAAGAGCAGTTTTACTCAGTAATGTTAAGTGGCTTTGAGAGAGGGGGGAAGGTGTTTCAATAGAAAACAGTTTTATAAACTACCACTTTCATAGTGATTATTTCCATGCTATAGCAAATCTTGTTTAGTACATCAGCTTCTGTCTGCAGTGATTCAGGGGATGAATGGATAATGAGGACATACTGTGGATTCTTTCGGTTTTTGTTGTGTATTCATTTTTCCTTTTCCATTGTTCTCATAGGGACCTTCCTGTTGCATTTAAAATTCTTATTCTATTCCTCTGCCTCCAATTAGATTATGAATCCTGTGAAGCTAGCTAGTGTTAATAACAATAACATCTTAAAAATAATAAATAGTGATGATACATAACTTCTGGGCAATAAAATTGAGTTAACTTACAATCTGCTATGATAGTTTAACAGAAACACTGCTTTGGGCTTACCAGTGCCATCTTATTTATATGCTAGGAAACCACAGTGATGACAGCTTGAAGAGCTTCCTAGCACATACATTAATACAGTGGACTGGGACTCAAATCCATATCATGTGTTAAGTCTCTTAATTTTGGGCAAATGACTGAATTACATCCATTCATACGAGCTAAGAAATGCAAGCCACGATTTTTCACCTGATGACTAGAAAATGAATATGTGGTGCAAATACACTTGCAATTTTACTCATCTGTATCACAAGTTGAATTGAAAAAAAAATGCAGGTAAATGGAAGAAACTGGAAAGTATTACCTGAGATGAGGTAATCTAGACCCTTAAAGACAAAATCAACACATTTTATCTCATTTATGGTTCCTAGCTGAGAATCTTTAGACTTGAATATAAGTCAAATAAAACAAACAAACAAAAAAATCCAGGAAAGTTGGAAGGGAATTTAGAAAGAATGGAAGAGGTGTTGCTCTAGAAAGATGAGTAGAAAACATGTGTTGGAAAAGTGATGCTGAGAATTTGCAGAGAGACTTGGTGAGAGAGAGAAGAAAAGGGGGTGTATGGGAAAATGGGGGAAAGAGATAAATAACATTAAGGATATTTGAAAGATCAGTAGAAAATCCTTTTTATGAACCTGCACACAGAGAAGTGGTGCTTCTCCCAAGAGCCATGCAATTTCTAGAAGCAAAGAAAAGCACAGTGGAAGCTATGAGAAATACCTTATTGACTTGACTGTCAAGGGAATACAAGTATCTCTCAGAACAATGTGAGGTACTATTGCTTCCCTTGGTTGCTTTCCAAAAGTTAAAGGTAAGTCTCTATCACTGAAGACACCACAGACATTAGAAACAGGACTAGGAAATCACCAGCAACTGATCTTCAAGTATCATCTTTGAGAATTCCATCTAATAATTCAGGTGATACCATGAAAATCACAAAGCAAGAGGATAAATTTAAAGTCTTATCTAGCTGTAAAACCTACAAAACAAAAAACAAAACAAAACAAACAAACAAACAAAAAACCCTGATTGGCTCAGAAAGTTATTTCCAATGGTACCATAGTGGGTTTTATATCTTGGATATATATATATATATATATATATATATATATTTGATGTAAGGCCTACAAAATGGGAGAAAGTTCAAAACTGGTATTGTGCCGGGCGTGGTGGCACACGTCTTTAATCCCAGCACTCGGGAGGCAGAGGCAGGCGGATTTCTGAGTTCGAGGCCAGCTTGGTCTACAAAGTGAGTTCCAGGACAGCCAGGGCTATACAGAGAAACCCTGTCTTGAAAAACCAAAACCAAAAAACAAACAAACAAACAAACAAAAAACAAAAACAAAAAAACAAAAAAACCAAAAACAAACAAACAAACAAACTAACTAACAAAAAAACTGGTATTGTAATATATCTAACTATCTATGCCTGTAGGAGTCAGGGATGAGGAAAATTTATTACTGCCATTTATTTAAACTTTAAGTAGCCATTTAAGGTGTCTCAATATAGAATTAGATGAGCAAATAAACAATACATGTACTAATACAGAAAATATTCAGATTCTAATCATATTATCTCTTCTTTCTTTTATTTATTTAAATAAGATTTTATTAGTTATAACATTTTTGTGAAGCATATATCAATGAAAATACTTTCTTGCAAACTGTTGATTATTAGGCTGACTAGAATGACTGAGTATGTCAGCATGTTAATTCTTATGTTTTTTTTTTTTTTCATCCAATAGTTTTAGAAGAAGAATGAATCTCAACAAAATTATGATCCATTGAAATACTAGTCTTAGCATCTATGCTGACTAGTATATACGTGTTCCAGATCATTTTTCTAGTGGCAGATACAGAAAGTGTTGTAATTGAACACTAATAAGGGCAAAGAATCAAAATGTATTATAAAAGAGATTTTGTGCAGTAACCAGCCAATCCTTTTAACATATTGTTGCAAAATTTGAAAGTTAAATTGTTTTTGTTGTTTGTGTTCTTGAATAAAAGTAATAAACTGAATTTTAGAACAACTTTATTACTGCCTAGAAAGATTCTGCATTAAAAAGTCTTCCGTCCCTTGCTTTCTCATCTTATTGTACAAATAACTCACTTACATTAAAAACTGAAATATTCTTTCTGGCATACTCTCTTTGAATAACCAGTTTTGTTTTTCTTTTATACTAATTTACTTTCTCAAGTTTTGATTAGACACAAGCAAAACCTATACAATATAATTAGTAAATATTAAACTTTTTACCTCCTGTTTAAATGAATATTTTAAGTATGTTTCACTGCTGGATTGAAAGGGTAGGAGAGGATCATAATTTTAAATTTCATGTATGTCCTGTAATATAAATTAACCAATGTTAATGAATGCATCAGCCATCCAGGTATCTGTCTGCCTATCTGCTCATCTAATCACATATAGAGTAAAAAGGTAGAGAGTTTTGCTGCTTTTTACAGTTGAATCATGTCAATTTACTAATAAGGACAGTTAAATTTTAAAGATGGTTGCTTATAATTTGTAGTTCAGCTGTAGAGCATTTGCCTCAACTAAGTATAAATAAGACAAAACAACAAAAACCAGGAGAGCTTTATGAGACTGTACTGTATAATTTTCCCTTTTTAAAGTCTGAAAGATTATATTCTGTTGTCATAAACTTATATTTGATTAACTACCTACAAAGCTTTAAAATTATTTTTTGTAAAATTAATTGAAATGTTGACTCTATGTTTTTAAAATATTTTAATGTAGCATATAAAACTAGTTTTATGCTTATTATTTGCAATCAAAAATTAAATATGTCATATTATATTATTGAGAGGGTTCTTAAGCTCATTTAAACAAGTGTTGTTTATCACCTGGTTGAGTCATGACTACATCCTTAGGTTTATTATGCTAAAGTTGTTGTTCTGTTCATGACCACCATAGCCTAGTATGGTTAGAATTGTTGTCATTTTCGTTCATTGAAAGCTTGTCACAAGCGAAACTGAGAAGAGGGAAGACTCATTGCTACTCGTTTGATTCCAAACTGGCCAATTTATTTGAAAATTAGCATGGAAAATTCTCAAAATATAAACATGAATCTACCATATGACTCAAAATATGGGCAGGAGTCTCACCAAACTACATTCCAGGATCTCGACAACTATGTGCATTTATGTGCTATTCATAGAAAATAATCTAATATTCCCTCAATAACGACAGTGTGGTACATGTACCAGTGCATCATGGAAGACTGGAAAAAACATAATTATGAAATTTGCAAGTTAGTGTATGCAACTGCAAAAATCATAATGACTCAGGTGACACAGGACCATAAACAAATGATCCATATTCTCGTTTATACATGACTCATAGTTCCTGATATCTTCAAGTCAGTCCAGAAACCAGGAAGTTAAAAGGGATCCTTTCTGAAATGAGGTATTAGGGGAGCAATGGAGAAAGGGAGAACAGTTTAAATGTGATCCTATGGGAGGAAAGGGAAAAAAATAGCAGGTGCTCTAATTCAGGAATAGAAGGGAGTTAAGTAAAAGAGAAAGGCTCAGGACACTGAAATTACTGTAAGGACATCTAAAAGTGTCAAAAGTTATTATACTGTATATTACTTACTTAAAATTAGCCATAACATTTTTAAGTTATGTGTTTTTATGTACAATAACACACACACACACACACACACACACACACACACACACACACACACAAATAAAGACCTTACAAGAAAGACTCCAACATCAGGCATGAAAAATCATCTATGATTTGTTGGTCACTATTGTCCTAAAGATTTCTAAAACAGACTATGCATACTTTTACTGTTATTGTTACTGCTACTGATGATATTGATGTTGATTTTGATGTTGATATTGCTTGCTCTCAGTGGTAGAAGGTAAAGCCCTATTGCTGAGGATACTGGGCATTTCAGACACAGACATGGTCCTTGAGCTGGAACTGACCTGCAGTCTTCATTTTTGTGGACTAAAATTCATGATACAGATGGGGACATTACAATATTCTTTACAAACAATTTGAGGAGTGTCAACTGATGAAATTGTAATAGAAAATAAGAACATGGATTTCCAGTTACATATTCAGTAAGGTCAATCCTACAATTTTGCTTTTACTGTGATATTTATATTGAATCTTATATTTAATATAAATTGAATTTTATATTGAAATAAGATTTATTGAAATACAATTTTATTGGCATTTTCATTAATCCTTGCTTCCTTTTTTCATTTTTTACCTACGTAAATGAAGACCTTGAATGGCTGTGAACAATGTACCTATTCAAAAGTAAAATTGGATAGCAATTTGTGAAATAATGTATTTGTACACCTACAAATACAGACATTAGTGGTCTAGCCATAAATGGGAGAATAGAGAAAGCAGTAATTATAGCATAAATTGAGATTGAGTTCAAACAACAACAACAGCAACAACAACACACATACACACAAACACACACACACACACACACACACACACACCCCACACACACAAAGTTTCTAAACCTAGGAACTCTTTTTGCTGTGGAATTCCACTAAAGTCTTCTGTTTCTGCAGTGACAAGATAAGATAGTTAATTTTTGAAGTAAACAAATCACCTTAATTGAAGATAGTTTTCAATGTACAGTTGCAGAACTTAAGTCTGAAGTCTTCCAGAGAAAACAGCCCCGTGATTTACATCTCTGCTGCTGGAACTCAAAGCAATTCATGCGGTTGCATATGAATAATTCAGGCTGAGAGCAGCACTGGAGGAAACCATTGAATGAAAGCAAATGATGTCCCTTTAAAATGGAATGTGTTGGAAACTCACTTGAATTTTGCACCAGCATGGGTGATATTACATGAATAGGTATAGATTAGTGGAAATTTCATTTTTAAAGTTGGCGGTCATGCTGTTCTTTTCATATATTAAAAAAAATCATAGAACAAAGGAATGTAAAGAGAATGAGTAATGCACTAAGGCCTATAAATATGTGGGAGCACTCTTTTTCATCTCAAAAGAATTGCAGTGGCCCATTGGATTCTCTGACATACACAAAGCTGTTGACTCAAGCACCATAAAAGCAGAGGTTCTGTGAGTTGTTGAACATTTTAACTTGATAAGCTCTCACTTGACTCTTGTATTTAATAGTATTCTAAAGTTTTTGAAGCTATGTTAGTATCATTCCAAGGAAAAAAGAATCACTGTACTCTTTTTCCATTCACATGGGAAGTAGGAAGTTCTCAGTTGTTGAGAATTCTTCAAAAGGTAGTAGGATATTGTTATAGTCTGCCCAAGTCAAAAGGTATTTATAATAGATTATGTTCTGCTAATCATGCAACATGCCCTCCAACTCACAGAACCTCTGCTGATATTATAAAACCATACAAGACATTAAATACTTATTCTGTTAAAATAAAATAAAGATCCATACCAATTTTACTATGATTTTGCCCCGTTTAATGCCAAGAATCATTCTTTGCTTAGTCAGGGATTGCATAAAGTATATCTACCATATATGAGTATTGCATTAGCATCAGAGTTGAAAATTCATCTATTCTGTAAATATTATAAATTGGTAGTGATTGAAAGTTAATAGCATAAAAAACTTATAAATGGCTTGGAAAAGAGAGCCAGCTTAACAGCCAGGCTCCATATCTGTATAGGATATATCTTGTTAGGTTGTAAATAGGCACGGGGCAAATTATGCCATTCAAAGTGTTCCTAGATGCTGCTCAATAGGAAACACCTGAAAATCATCTTGTGACTCTCTGGAAGTTTATTATTGAAGGGAAGCAACTGTATCAGGTAACTGACAAAATTAAACTTAATAAAATTGTTTTTTGAGTAATATTAGAGAGGAACAAAAGTTTGAGAAATGTAATAATGGGGGAAAAGGGTAAAACTGATTGGGAAATCAGAGGTAAGACAGATGCCAGTCTAACAGGGATACATAACACTAAAGACTTTCATTAAAGACCTCTGAAAAGCTACTACTGGTGTGAAATGTAGGTATTCTGTAACAGAACAATGTTCCTCTTTGACATCAGAGGCTCACACACACACACACAAAAAATGTCCAGTGCAAGTGACATTTTTTTTGAGGTGTTTGTCAGTGAGTTTCTATAGAACAACAAACATTACAGGCTATTACTAATGCTATTTGTCACAATTCAGTATTTTATGATAAGAACCTATTGATAAAGACACCATGTATGTCAGTCATAGAATATGGACAAATGAAGTTTGTATATAACTGGAAGCCACATCAATGGTCTTTACTAGCTTTCTTAATGATGGAAAGTTTGATGTATGCTACTACTACAGGAGGAGAGTAATCATCAATATTGGTCTTCTATAAACCTTTGGACTACAATAAATAATGACCAAGAAAGACATACCCAGCAGTTGAATAGTTGCATATGCATCATAGTTGCAACGAACTATTTTCTGACAAGATTAAAGATACAAAATTATATCTATTACCATTAACAGTCCAGGAACCTATGGCTAAATAATTCATGGGTCCTAGGAAAGAACCTACTATATAATATATTCAACCAATTCCTAATGACTTATCCTCATACCAAGAGATCATGACTTGATTGATAAGCTTCTATTTGCAGTACATAATGATAGGAGGGAGATCTACACCTGAACAAGGTTAATAGTCTAAGAGAAACAGAATGTACATCCCAAAAGTGAACATATATCCTACAATTCCCCAACTATTGATGCTCAATGATCACTAAAAAAAAAAGGAGAGATAAAGTCTAAGAGTCAGAGGCATTAGACAAAAGTACAGAAACATTGACTTCTCCATGGAAGATGCCACCTGTATATATGTACTCACAGTGTTTAAAATAGCATACAAAATACCTGTGCAAACTTAAGACAAATCAAGTTTCAGCAGTAAGAAAGGAGTTGGTTATAGAAGGAATAAGTCAGCACTGCTAGCGCACAGTGGCCTAAGTATATATAACATTAGCTTCTATGCTTAATAATCCTAAAGCCTGTCTGACGCCCAGAGACAAATGACAACAGAGTACATGACCAGAAAAAAAAAAAAAAAAAAAAAAAAAACACAATTGGATGGTTCTAAGTACATGGAGCAAGAGATTATGGGTCAATGGGGATGGTTGGTATAAAGATTTGCCCAGTTCCTATATTAAATGAGTGTTTTTTGCCACTTGTCTGACCCCCGGAATCTGTGAGGTTGACTCTTAGCTTTCTTACCACTGACCCTAAAGGGTCTTTATGGAGTCACAAGCAACAGTTGGTCACATAATCCTACCCTTACCCTAATAAACTAATGTTGGGAGAGGGAGAAACAGTTTTCTCAGGGTATGGATACTGATTAAATTGATCATGCTCGAGTATAATACCACACATTCCAGAATACTCTGGCAGCAAAGTTGGCAGTGATAAAGGAAGAAGAAAGCTTGTTGGTAATGCAAAAGACGTGTATCTGGAAAGAGTTGGGGAGAGGATGAATATTATCAGAACACATGGTAGGAAACTCAACAAACTAACAAACTTTAAATAAAAATACACTTTTTATTTGTACATGCATACTAACATTAGAAGAATAAACAGAAAAAAAAAGGTAGAACAAAATAATGAATATTCAATTCAGTAAATATATGATGCCTTGCTATTTAAGCTGAATTCAGTTTCAGGTTCCAGTGAATATTGTTCAGCAAGAATTTTGAGAAAAATTCTATTGAAATCTCTTCACAGCTGATAGCTTATGCCAGGGTTGGTATAGAGGAAATATTCAGTTTTCTTTAAGGAGCTGGTTACTAGGAGTTTGACCATTCTCCAGTGAGTATATGGACCACACAAATGAGAATTAGTGGTTTTGGTTGTGTCTGGTTTTGTTCTTTGTTTATTTTCTTTTCTGGGATACACAGAAGGTAGGAGGGTGTACTGGGTAGAAATGGGAAGTAAGTGGGATCAGTGTGTATATTAAGTGAAATTCACAAATAATTAATAAATACTTAATGTTAAGGGGAAAAAATAAAACCTTCACCCCGAAAGTATCAGTTTGGTTTAGGACAGTACCTAAGTTTACTGACTTCCTTGACTATGAACTTCAATTACAGGCAATTTTCTTAATTCTATCTGAGTAGTTCTCCCTACATCATGCTTCAGTGTCTCATTCTAGGCCATGACATACACTGAAGGTTCTACACAAACTCTATTTTAATTTCTTTCATTCAGATTCCACTGGAAGGTTTTCTAATGATCAGAGAAGAGACTAAATCAGATCCCTTTACAAAATCTTACAGAGATATAAGACTGAAATAAGGGTGCATAAGAAAGGCTTTCATAGTGAGGACTTAGGTAGACATCAGCATGGTTACATGGATGCAGAAATCATGAGGTAGTCAATAAAATCAGCATTCTTTAAGTCTCAAGAGACTCATCAAGATTTGAAATGGAGTAGACATATTAGTATAAGAGAACTTCCTTTTAATAAAAAATAATTATTTTATGTTACATTTTAGTGTATAAGAATTATAAGACAGGACCCAACAGTTTGCTGATTACAGGAAACACACCTCAGAGTAAAAGACAGATACTACCTCAGAGTGAAAGGCTAGAAAATAATTTTGAAAGCAAATGGTCTGAAGAAACAATCTGGAGTAGTCATTCAAATATCTAGTAAAATTGACTTTCAACCCAAAGTTATAAAAAAGACAAGGAGGTTCACTTCATACTCATCAAAAATCTTCCAAATGAACTCTCAATTCTGATTATCTATGCTCCAAATGCAAGAGCACCCACATTCATTAAAGCAACTTTAGAAAAGTTTGAGGCACACATCTTTCCTCTCACAATAATAGTTGGAGACTTCAAGACCCCACTCTCATGATTAGATAGATCCTGAAACAAAAACTAAAGAGACACATATGAACACTAACAGAAGTTATGAAACAAATGGTTTTAATGGATATCTACAGAACATTTTATCCTAAAACAAAAGAATATACCTTCTTCTCAGCACCACATGCTACCTCCTCCAAAATTGAACATATAAATGGTCACATAAGAGGCCTCAACAGATACAAAAATATTGAAATTATCCAATGCATCCTATCAGATCACCACAGACTAAGGCCCATCTCAATGACAGCATAAATAATAGAAAGCCAGCATTCACATGGAAACTGAACAACAATCTACTCAATGATTCATTGGTCAAGGAAGAAATAAAGAAATTAAAGACTTTTTAGAGTTTAATGAAAATGAAGCCACAAAATACCCAAAATTGTGGGACACAATGAAGGCAGTCCTAAGAGGAAAACTTATAGCCCTGAGTGCATCAAAAAGAAACTAGAGAGAGCATACACTAGCAGCCTGCCAGCACAGCTAGAAGCTCTAGAATGAAAGGTAGCAAATTCACCCAAGAGGAGTAGACAGCAGGAAATCATCAAACTCAGGGCTGAAATCAACCAAGTGGAAACAAAAAGAACTATCCACACAATCAACCAAACCAGGAGCTAGATCTTTGAGAAAAATCAACAAGATAGATAAACCTTTAGACAGACTAACTAGAGGGCACAGGGATAGTATTATAATTAACAAAATCAGAAATGAAAAAGGAGACATAACAACAGAACATGAGGAAATCTAAAACATCATCAAATCCTACTACAAAATGATCTATACTATAATGAACAAAACTGGAAAACCTGGATGAAATGGACAACTTCCTAGACAGATACCAGGTATCAAAGTTAAATCAGGATCAGCCTAATGATCAGTCCCATTTCCCCTAAAGAAATACAAGCAGTCATCAATAGTCCCCCCCCCCCCCAAAAAAAAAGCCCAGGACCAGATGCGTTTAGTGTAGAGTTCTATCAGACCTTCAAAGAAGACCTAATTCCAACTCTCCTCAAACTATTCCTCAAAATAGAAACAGTAGGTACTCTACCCAATTCATTCTATGAAATCACAATTACTCTGATACCTAAACCACAGAAAGATCCAACAAAGAAAGAGAACTTCAGACCAATTTCTCTTATGAATATTGATGCAAAATTACTCAATAAAAACCTCCCACACTGAATCGAAGAACATATCAAAATGGTCATCCATCAATCATGTCCAAGTAGGCTTCATCCCAGGGATACAGGGATGGTTTAATATATGGAAATCCATCAATGTAATTCACTATATTACCAAACTCAAAGACAAAAACCACATGATCATCTCATTAGATGCTGAGAAAGCATTTGACAAAATCCAACACACATTCATGAATAAAGCCTTGGAAAGAACAGGAATTCAAGGCCCATACATAAACAAAATAAAAGCAATCTACAGTAAACAGTAGCCAACATCAAACTAAATGGAGAAAACTCAATGCAAACCCACTAAATCTAGATAAGGCTGCCCAGTTTCTCCATACCTATTCAATATCGTACTTGAAGTCCAGCCAGAGCAATTCCACAACAAAGGAGATCAATACAAATGGAAAAGGAAGAAGTCAAAGTATCACTATTTGCAGATGATATGATAGTATATATAAGTTGTCTTAGCCAGGGTTTCTGTTCCTTCACAAACATCCTGACCAAGAAGCAGTTGGGGAGGAAAGGGTTTATTAGGCTTACACTTTCACATTGCTATTCATCACTGAAGGAGGTCAGGACTGGAACTCTAGCAGGTAAGGAAGCAGAAGCTGATGCAGAGTCATGGAGGGATGTTCTTTACTGGCTTGCTTCCCCTGGCTTGCTCAGCCTGCTCTCTTATAGAACCCAAGACTGTCAGCCCAGAGATGGTCCTACCCACAAGGGGCCTTTCCCCTTTGATCACTAATTGAGAAAATACCCCACAGCTAGATCTCATAGAGGTACTTTCCCAACTGATGCTCCTTTCACTGTGATCACCCCAGCTGTGCCATGTTGATACAAAACTAGCCAGTACAATAAGTGACCCTAATAATTTTACCAGAGAACTCCTAAACCTGATAAACAGCTTCAGTGAAGTAGCTGGATATAAATTAACTCAAACAAATCGATGGCCTTTCTCTACACAAAGGATAAGAGGGCTGAGAAAGAAATTAGGAAAACAACACCCTTCACAATAGTCACAAATAATGTAAAATACTTTGGTGTGACTCTAACTAAGGAAGTGAAATATTTGTATGGGAAGAACTTCAAGTCTCTGAAGAAAGAAATTGAAAAAGATCTCAGAAAATGGAAAAATCTCCCATGCTCATTGATTGGCAGGATTAATATAGTCAAAATGGCTATCCTGCCGCAAGCAGTCTACAGATTCAATGCAATCCCCATCAAAATTCCAACTCAATTCTTCACTGAGTTAAAAATGGGAATTTGCAAATTCATCTGGAATAATGAAAAACCTAGGATAGCAAAAACTATTCTAAACAATAAAAGAACCTCTGGTGGAATCACCATGCTGGACATTAAGCTGTACTACAGAGAAATAGTGATCAAAACTGCATGGTACTGGTTCAGTGACAGACATGTAGATCAATGGAATAGAATTGAAGACCCAGAAATGAATCCACACATGTGGTAAGCCAGACCTTCAATGATTCCCACCACAAAGACCAGCTAACACCTTGCTAAGAGCCAAATTGCCGACACCTGCACACTAGTCTGATTCCAGGACCAGCAGAGCCTTATCTCAGATAAACACTTAGAGCAATAAGAAAGTGCCAGCATCCAGAGATAAACACCAGAAGTCCCAAGGCTGCCATCCTCCTCCTTCCAGATGTCCTTCGCCCTGGAGTCTTTGTTCTCCCTCCCTGACCTTCCTATGCCCTCTCTTTTGCTGTGTATATAAAACTGAGTATTTTGCCTTAGTAAAGGTTAGACCTTGAAAAAAAACCTTACAAACTCATGGTTGCACTTCATTGCCCCCCACCCCCCACCCCTGCCAGTCCTTTCTTTCAGACAATGGTGCTCCTTGACCCAATGAAATGACTTAGCCCTGCACTTTCGGGGCACACACACCTATGGTCATCTGATCTTTGACAAGGGAGCTAAAACCATCCAGTGGAAAAAAATAGCATTTTCAACAAATGGTGCTGGCACAACTGGCAGTTAACATATAGAAGAATTCAAATTGATCCATTCTTATCTCCTTGTGCAAAGCTCAAGTCTAACTGGATCAAAGACCTCCATATAAAACCAGAGACACTGAAATTTAAAGAGGAGAAAGTGGGGGGAAAGCCTCCAAGATATGGATATAGGGGAAAAATTCCTAAACAGAACAGCAACATCGTGTGCTGTGAGATCAAAAATTGACAAATGAGACCTTATAAAATTGCAAAGCAATTTATAGAGGCAGAGGTCAGAAATGGCCATCTGTCCTTTTGCAATGGATGTACAGATGTTTGTGAGCACTGTACTTGGTTTGCTGGAATTGAGCTTGACATCTTTGGAGGAAAAGGAAGTCATCTTAAATGTTAGACCATCTCTTTGGGCCCTTCTTTAGACTTTTTACTGTTTCTCATGTGTGAAATGTATCACAATACTTTTGAGCTTTTACCAGTTTTAAACTATAGTCATTTTCTTATTACATAAATGATTCTATTTGAACAAAATCATTTCAGATTAATAATGTTAATTCTATCTTATAACCTACATATTATGTTTTAAAAATTGGCACATAAATATCATTTTTGTTCCTGTACTTGGATTATAAAAAGTAAATGAAGTTGTATCCAAAAGCCACTTAGAACAGGCTGTGCAATATAGTAATATAATTTTGCAAACTAGAATATCTATTTAGGTGTATAACTTATTGTTACTTTATTAAACTTTAATATCAACAGTCATAAAAGTGTATATAATACCTGGTTCATTATTTTAAAAGTAGATATGCATTAATGTCATGAAATATGTTCATGTTATATTTAACTATGCATATAACTTGCATGGGTGAATGCTTGAATCATTATGTTAGTTTAATCTCATATTTTCTTTAAAAAGTGAATCAAAGCATTTTGAAACTATTAAAAATAAATCCTATATCTGACATTAAGCTCATGGAATAAAACAATGAGCCTTTATTGAGATTTTGCAGTAGCGAAACAGTATCTTTCTCACAGAAATTATGATGTAATGCAGCTCTGCCCTCAATTATTCCATTAACTACTGACTATATCTCACTGTGATTTTGATACACAAGACAGGAATTTAATAAGTATTAGAAAAACATTTTCACAAGAGTACATCAGTAGGGTATTCTCAACAACAGACTCTGTTCTTCTTTTGAGACAGGGTCTCGTGTAGCCCAGATTAGAGTTTAAACTCATTCTGACATCCAGGATAACTTATAACTCTGATCATCCTGTTCCTGCATCCTGAGAACTGGGATACAGACATGCAACACTATAGGATACTTCATTCCTCCTTTGAATAGGAAACAAAATACCAATGAAAGGAGTTACAGAGACAAAGTTTAGAGCTAAGATGAAAGGATGGACCATAGAGAGACTAACCCACCGGGGATCCATCCCATAATCAGTCACTAAACTCATACACTATTGCATAGGACAGCAAGTGTTTACTGAAGGGAACCTGATATAGCTGACTCCCACAGAAGTGGATGCTCACAGTCATCCATAAGAGGGAGCACGGGGCCCACATTGGAGAAGCTAGAGATAGAACCCCAGGAGCTGAAGGGGTCTGCAACCCTAGAAGAGGAACAACACTATGAACTAACCAGAACCCCCAGAACTTGTGTCTCTAGCTCCATATATAGCAGAAGATGGCCTGGTCAGCCATCATTGGGAAGAGAGGCCCCTTGGTACTGCAATTTTATATGCCCCAATACAGGGGAACGCCAGGGCCAAGAAGTGGGAGTGGGTGGGCAGGGGAGCAGGGAGGGGGGGACTTTTGGGATAGCATTTGAAATGTAAATTTAAAAAAATATCTAATAAAAAAAACTGAAAAAAAGTAAAAAAAAAATCGCACACTTACAAAGGGACAATGGTCTATAAGATCATACAAATTTGTTGGTCAATTGTGACTTTTCTCTGAGATAGTTTTGAGCTTCTAAGATTTTTAACTCAGAGATTATTTATAAATTGTAAGATCTGTAAAGCATTACAAGGATTCTGAGACCCAAAATTAAAAGTGATTATTTTCATATTTAATTTTCCTATGTTAAGACTATAATATCTCTGTAAAAACTAATGATACCACCGGGCATGGTGGCTCACGCCTTTAATCCCAGCACTCAGGAGGCAGAGGTAGGCGGTTTCTGAGTTAAAGGCCAGCCTGGTTTACAGAGGGCATGCCAGGACAGCCAGGGCTACATAGAGAAAACCTGTCTTGAAAAAAAAAAAATGGTATCATTGATAGATTAACAAGGTTTAATTGATAATTTTGTTCTTAAAGCTGCAAGAATAGAAATAACAGTAATATAATGGTCTGATAAATTTGAGGAAATAAATAGTGTAAATATCTGTCTTGCATTTAATGCATCATTATTTTTATTTTTGTAATTCTAGTTTTCCATGTCATGAATTATTTGGCTGTACAAGCATATACAGAAGAAATAAAGAAACGTGAGCAAGGGAATGCATGTAGATAGTTTAACATGAGAATAAAAGTCAATGAGAAAAAATAAGATAGCCACAGAGACACTTATATACAAGTGAGTCATAAGGGAAAATGAGTCTGATGTGTTGAATTTTTACTTTCCCTATCTCATCTATTCCCAGTTACAATGAGGAAATCCTTACACAGGTTTGGTTTATTAGGAGATTCTTCAGAGGCCATCAATACTAGTATCCTAATCTCAAACTCTTAGAGAAGTCTATAGAAAGACAAAAAACAGTTTGTGTTAAGATTATTTGTGTAAAGAATTTAGTAACTGATGTAATTTCTGTGAGGATACGTAATCAAATCAGGGAAAGTATAGCTTTCAAATTGCTTATTTTGAGAATATGAAAATTACTCAGAAGAATAGATTTAAAATGTCTTCACAGCCACTCTGTATACTTTTGTGTGCTTCTGGAGATCTGGGAGAGATGGACAGACATAAAAACACAGAGAGACAGAGATCAAGATTCTGTAGCTACAAGTTGAAATATGGCTTTCTAGCACCAATTGTTAGATATGTTCAATGACTTACATAAATTCTTCAAATTTTTAAGTATCAGGCACATTAAAACAACAACAATCTCATACCTAAATCTCAGACAACATTGAACAAAAAGGGGTAGAAAAATTCAAGTACGAGAGGATTAGGGAATTTTCTGTGAGATTATGTCCCCTTTCAAGATGGGAAGCAACACTTATGTCACACTAGCATGACAACTTAAACATGAGGTGAACACAGATGACATCAGCAGATGTGTTGAGGAATATAGAGAAAGCCAAGGAGGCTACAACTCTATACAGAGAACTACAGGAAATTCAGCAAGGCTTATACTGGCAGAAATAGAATCCCTCTGGGGTGATCACACCTAATAACAAATTGCCAGCCCCAAATACATTTATTCAACTAGCATACAAAATAAGCAGGTTATATTTATGAACAAATGTATGTAAAAATAAGTAATGAATATAAGAGCCATGAATTAGAAAGAGATCAAAAAGGGGAACATAGGAGGGCTTGAAGGTAGAAAAGGGAGAAAATGAAATAATCATTTTATAATTTCAAAAATAAATGAAAAACAAGAAAATACTGTTATATAACATTATAAAATAATCAACATATTTAACCACCAGGAAAGCACATATTGAAACTGCTGAAATTTTATTTTATTCTAATAACAATGCCTGATTAAAAAAAAAGGAAAAACATCAAAATGACAAAATGATTAGATGTGTGTATGACAAGGGCATTTACTCATTGTTCCTGGGTGTGAAAACTGGAGCAGTCATTCTAAAAGTTGCTCTGTGGTCACCTCAAGATGCTCACCATAAATATACCAGGTAACCCAGCTATAGCAGTCTTTGGTATATGCCAAAAGATTACATATTGCACTACAGATATGCATGCTTATTCATATTCACATGCTAGTCTATTGACAATAGCCAAAACATAGAAACTACCTACAGGTCTATCAAATGATGATTAGATATGAAAATGAAATGCACATACACAAATGGATACTATCAAGCTGTAAGAGCACGGGGTTACAGAATTAACACATAAGACAATGGAGTTAGAAATAAAGATTCTGGATGAGGTAATATAGACCCCCCCAAAAAGAATGTTGTATGCTTTTTTCTCCTATCTGGATTCTAGTTTTGAAACTTTCTTATTTCTATTAAAATTGAAACACACAGAGAAGAAATGGTAAGGGGTTATGGTGATACAGAAACTTATGTGGCATAGATGTGGGTGAAAAGGAAACAAATGGTAGAGGAAGGTTAATGGTGTGGCAATCTTTCTCCTTCTCTCTTCTCTCTCTCAAGAGAGAGGAGAGAGAGAGAGAGAAAGAGAGAGAGAGAGAGAAAGAGAGAGAGAGAGAGAGAGAGAGAGATACTATTACCTGTCTGTTATCTGTCTGCCTATCATTTATCAAGCCTGGCAGAGTTTGTCAATTACTTTCACAGAGAACAGTGGCATAGAAGGTAACACCAAAAGATATTCTAAAACTGAAAGTTTGCATTGTAATGCTAATAAAACTAAGAAGAGCTCTACTTTTTCTTTTCTTTTTTGTGAATTTCTAATTTCTAACAGAAATTATTTCAACAGAGGTACAAACATTCAGAGAGTTGTCAAAGATTTGAAGATACTTGATTTCTTACATCAGTTCTAAAGAGTTATTGATAACTAAATCCCTGGAAATAGGGGTAAGTAAAAAAAAAAGTATGGCCTCTGAAATTGAATGTAAAGTGACAACAACAATGTCATTTATTGTCAGACTATTCTTTGATAAAGAATGTTAAAACTCTTAATACTCTTGAAATTAATCTGGCATTAATTCTATGAAATCCTGAAGGAAAAGTTTCCTTATAGACAGAATATGTAAAAACCACGTTTCTCGTGTATTTATGGATAATATATTAATGAATAGAAAATAAAATTAGCATCATGAATATTGAAATACCTTAGTAAATATTTTGAAAATACTGAAAATTTAGAAATAAGTAAATAAGTAAATAAAAAATAGAAATAAGTGGCTTCTTCCATGTCAGACCAGGTATGTACTCTTTAAGGCTAGAACTGGTGTTCATATCAAGAAGGCCACCTTTACTGTTTGTCTTTGTAAACACAGGTCTTAAATTTGGATGAATTTTTGAAATGTGGCTACTTGTTCACAGTGACTTTTGTTGAACAAACTCTTACATTCAAACTCCAGCAGAATATTTATTTTAATTTTTTGGTCCTACTTGATATTTTGTAATCTTGAAAATTAAGTTCAATAATAATTATTATACATACTGCAGCACCCTGATATTATGCAGATTTTTAGATGCTTGGTGAGAATTTCTTTACTTGTAGGTACATTAAATCCCATTTAAAGCATTAACACTACTCTCTTTTTCTAAATATCACATAGCTTAAAGGCAATAGAATGAAATAGTGTTTTCCTGGCATGAGCAGCAACCCAGTTCTTTTCTATAATGGGTTTGGATTTTATCTTGAGAAGTTGTAAGCCTTTTACGGTTTCCTGAAATAACTACATTCCTGAGAAGAAAGATATTAGAATTAGGGCAGAAGGGCCTTTGTAACACCTCATTTCCTTCGTATATCTAGGAAACTGCCTATGGCACCTTACAACTTATACAATATATTTAAAGAGGTTACTATAGTGAATTGTGTCACAGTTTAATGAACAACATTAAATAGTTTTATTAATTTACTTTTTATTTACAAAAAGAAGTAGGTTTTATTTTATGTGTTTAAATTTTTGTTTTCTATGCAGCATTTGTTAACCTTTGAAAACTGAGGATCAAATATATAGCCTGTTGTCACCCTGATGCTAGACTTCTAACTGCTAGAAAGTCACGAAAACACATTTCTGTTTTTTAACCCATGTACATACATACATATAAATAACTGTACATTCTTTCTCATAGCTTAGTAATGTAGATTTAACTGGGAAATATAAGAACCAATGTAAAAGTATAATTAAATGTTCTGAGCACTATCATAGCTTATATTGTAAGATTTTTATATAAATGTCTTTAAAATAGAAATATTAAAATCAATAATGGTGTAAGCCATTGATTTCAGAACTCAAGAAGCAGAGTAAAAGATAAATGTCATTTTGGGGACATATGTTAAGCTGGTGTCCATAGTAAGTTTCTCTGGGTGCTTCCGAATAGTGAGATACCATAATACACACATAAACACACACACACACACACACACACACACACACACACACACACACAAACTTGCTTTATGTTTAAGATGAAGCCCCTGACACAAGGCAACATAAAAGAGAAAGGGCTTAATTTCTTTCCCAGTGGAATGCAGTTGCAGTCATCATAAAAAGGAAAGCACAGTGGAAAGAGAATAAGAATAATACTATTGTGAATAAGTAAGCAGAGAATGATGCAATATGCCTTCAAGCTTTAACCTTCCTCCTTTACACTCAGTCCTGGGCCCTAGCCTAAAAGATGGTGCTACCTTCAACTGAAGATAGGTTGTACATCCTCTCTTTAACCTGCTGGATATTCCTCCTATGACACACTTAAAATTGTCTCTTATTATAATGTGATGTGGAAACTCATACAACAATAAATAAACTTGTTATTATCTATAATTTTATTACATGTAAAATAAAATCTTCAGTAAATATAAGTAACATTGTGTTTAGTATAATATATATATATATATATATATATATATATATATATATTAGCATAGTGTAAGTATGTACAAATACATAAAGGATTGTAATAACATTTCATGAAAAATGTCCATGAAATTATGAAGGGTGTCAAGGCCTAAATGGGACGCTTTGGAGGAAGGATATGGAAGGAATAAGTGCTATAATTAAATTTGAATATCAAAACGGAAAAAGAAAAAATGATAAAAATGATAAAAGATTGATTTTTGTACCTATACATTTGCCCCCCCAAAATACATGGCTAAATATGGAAACGATTCTGGGAAATATATAAACATATGTTCAGCAATATTTAAACTAAAAGTTAATAATTGAATTATTCTTAAAGTTGGAAATATTTTATGATGGATCAAAATAATTTACACATTTAACTATTAATTTTTTTATTTATTTTACACATTTTACCATTTTATTTAGAAATTTACACTACATATTTAAAATTCTGTGAGTAATGTCAATTGCATTTGATATAAATGCTATCAGTACGCACTGAAGTTGTAAGTAAGATAGTCTTTTCTATAACTACAAAAACAAAAATGCATTGGAATGTGGATTGCCTGAAGGGTCCGAATTCATTAGTGCTCAGTGGTCCAGCAAAACCCAAGGGCAACTTCAAGTATAGGATTATCCTAGCTTCAAATGGCTTTTACATTTTAGAAAAGCTAAGTCCCCTACTCTAGGTGTCAGGTTTATATATATGATAAATTTTGTTTACTGTTTTAAATGCTACAAATTGTTAAGTTAAAATTTAGATTATATAAATTGGAAAATGATAGTTTGCAACTAATTTCTCTTCTTTAACTATGAATTATACTTGGAGCTTGAGTGCTGCTCAGATTTTTACAAACTGCGACCTTTCTTCCCTGTCCATGACTCTAATAGAACACAGTGCAACCCTTAAGTGGAACTTTCTGGAAGGGGGTTGTCCTTAAGAGTGTTCCCGGAATGAAGAGTTTGTAACCTAACCCATGTTTATGTAACTCTTTACTTCCCAGTTTCGTCTGTTCTCCATTAATAGTGATGGACTATAACAACATACCCTAAAACAACAGGCAAAGGGAAAATCCACTGAAATATGTTAATATTTAAGCTCACTATTGAGTTGGGAATCTGATGTGCTTTGTTAAACTAGTACAAAGCTGACTAAGGTGATGGACATAGAGACTATGTGAAAGAGTTTAACTCATGAATTATGGTAAAAATGATTTCAGACCACCTTGGATAATCATGTTTTACACAACATATACCTTTATAAGAATTAATATTTTCTAGATAAAAGAAATAATGTGAGAGGAAAAAAAAGTTGGGGAAGTGCTATAGACAACCAAGAAAACAAATCCTGAAAAACAAAAGAGCAAATAAAACCATATCATTTCTTATTTTTGAGGATAATTTTAACCCTAAGTTATCAGATTCATCCTCACACTGACCTTCAATTTTATTCAGTAAAAATGATGTTCTTATTATTTTTTCTACATATGAAATAAAAAATACACTTTTCTTAACATACACCTTTTTTTTTCAATTTCTGTAATCAAATATCTATCTGTATATTCCTTCTGTTGCTTTTTTTTTTTTTTTGAGACAGGGTGTTTCTGTATAGCCCTGGCTATTCTGGAGCTCACTTCGTAGACCAGGCTGCCCTGAAGTCAGAAACCCGCCTGCCTCTGCCTCCCAAATGATGGGATTAAAGGCGTGCACCACCAATGCCCGGCCCTTCTGTTGATTGTTGACATTGGTGACTCTAACCGGCTGAAGCCAAAGTATTGGCTGAGCATCTGTCATATCTGCGCCTCCCTGGAAAGTGACTCAACCATCTAGTGATTTAGATGGTGATTTTAGACAATGTATTATTACCTCATTGCCAAATGAACTATTCCGGTATGAAAACTCACCCTGTGAAAGCATGAAAACTAGGCTAGAAAGACGTAACTAGGCTGACAAGGGGTAAAAGCCAGCATTTTCCTAACCATCTGCTGGGAGTTATGTGATAATATCCACTGTTTAACTTATTGATTAAAACTGAAGAAGAGACACAAGAAAGCAGATGTCTTAGGAGTGTGAAAATCATGAGATGTTAAAGAAAACCATTTGTGAAAGCTTCCTATCATGATCCCTATTTAGGTTGTCTACTTTCATTCATTCATCGCTTTGTTTGCATAACTTGGTCTACATTAAAGCAACCCCCATCAACTTTAGTGTTACTGAAAGAAAAAATACCATGAGTATACTGGTTGAAATTTACTACCAAGTTCAAACCAAGAAATTTGGAGCAAATTATGTTACGCATTATAAATAACTTTTTAGAATGGGAAGGTGCCGCCATTGTGCAGTATCTTCCTGTTGTTAAAACTATCCCAATACACATGTCCAAAATGCCCAACAGTCATGAGCAATGCTTTAATAGATTTTGAAAGGTCTATATTTAGATTACTTAATATGTATTCTACTGAGGATCCTTTGCATAATTATCAGTACAGAAGATATTCTGTGACTGATTAAAATTATTTTCGAAATAAGAAACCTCTTTTGATATTTAAGGCTTTTTATTTTATTTTAAATAAAGATTGTATCATTTAAACCCACAGTGGCTGCATAGGACAGATAAGTATTTGCATTGTATAAATGGAAAAACATTACATAAACAAGTTAACCTATTTGATAAGAAGGGAAACATTGGAGTTGAATTTAAGCAATCTGATTCTAGCTTCTATAAAGTAATACACTCAGTATTTAATAGTTGATAAGAAGTTAATTTGTTTTAACTTATATTTCTGGTTAATCATATCAACTATATACAGCAGAGACTGTAACTGACAGTAGAACCAACAGAGGACAGTGACTGTTGAAAAGAGATTGCTACTAACACATAGTGTAGTCTGGAAAAAGTAAATCGGCCAACCACAGGCAAGCTAGAGAGCAAGTGAATTAATTAAATTTGAATTAAGGAGTTATTTTTAAATGACAGGCATAATGTTTAGGCTATATAAGCTATAATAAATGGTGCTGGTTTGATAACCAAAAGGCTCTAACAACAGAAAGTCTGATCCACAATTTGGAATGAGTCAATAACATGAAAATAATATATTAAATGGGCAATTTTCATAGAAACTATGTGAACCCAATTTTTAGTTTGTACTTACAGACTTAGCTTCTGTGTATTTTCAAATATAAGCACATGTCTCTAGCTGCATATATAGAAGAAGATGGCCTAGTTGGCCATCATTGGGAAGAGAGGCCCCTTGGTCATGCAGACGTTATATGCCCCAGTACAGGGGAACGCCAGGGCCAAGAAGTGGGAGCGGGTGGGTAGGGGAGCAGGGCCAGGACGGGGGAGGGTATAGGGAACTTTCTGGATAACACTTGAAATGTAAATGAAGAAAATATCTAATAAAAATTGGAAAAAAAATAAAGAACAAAAAAAATCCTTAATATTGGAACTCGAGGCAACAAGTTGTATTACATGTTCCTCATACTATGCTATAATCATCATATCTCTTTTGATAAGATTCATCTTATTTCAAACCTATTCACTACTCACGTGTTTTCAACAGTTAGTCTTGCAAGAAAGCAAAGTTCATGTGAGGAATCTCTGCCCTTCCTGACACTATCTGAAGCTTCCAACTCCATGGATAAAAGACAGCATGAAGCTTCTCCAGATACACAGAGTGATTAAAATTATTTTGATCATGATAAGAAACTCATTTAATACTGGTTAGTTATGGGATAACTTGTAATTGTATCATTATAATATTGATCAATATTTTAAAATAAGGTTTATTTTCCAAAAAATTGAAGCAATTTAGAGTACACCTCATTATTTTATACTTGTAGTTAAGTTTTAAATTAATTTTGACATGAATAGTTTACTTCCATCATTACTACCCCATACCACTGCCTCTTTAACTAATCCCATGTCTCCTGCACTCCCTCCCAAATGCATTTTCTTCTGTGCATGTCAGAATGTATCCAACTGTGTGCATTTAGATTTGCTTGATGAATACGTTTAGAGCTACCCACTTGTGATTTCATTCCTATCAAGGAACTCATTCCTGTAGGAATCTACTACTGGTCAACATGTAGTGAATAACTGACCATGTGAAATACAGCCTCAGTCGGCTCATCAACAGTGCAAGCTCCATGCCCAAGTATAATAAGGGAACATCACAAATGGGAAGCCAGGAAGATTCTAAGAGTCAAAGTATTAGAAGTCTGCTGGAAAATAATGTTTTATAAACATGGGTTTTGGACAATATATTATGGCTATTGGAAAAGCAGTGGTACCCCATATAGTTTAACACCCTACATCCACACACATACACATATACCTAGCTATATAAATATTTTAAGTAAGCTCCACATACAGTCATTTATCTTATTCCTCTGTAGAGCTCCTCCTATCTTCTCCCCCAGTGATTCCTTTTGACTCCTCTGACATCTTCAGTTATTCTAGAATGTGTACTCAAATCTAAAACTTCAAACAGAGGACATTTATTGGTGTCTTTCTGATTTTTAGTTACTTCATTCAGTATCGATTCTACTTCCATCTGTTTACCTACAAATGTCCAATTCTTTAAAGCTATGGAATCCTGTTGAATGTATACAGCATTATTTTCCCTATCTATTTGTCAGACAGAAGGCTTCTAGATCAGCTCCTTCTCTCATTTACCATGGGTAGGGCAGCTTCTCTGTAACAGAATGAGTCCCTTGGATATTGTCTAAGAAGTCCTATAGCTGGTTCACCTGGAAGTCAATTTTTAGAATTTTAAAAATTTTCCTCACTGATTTTTGTAGTGTCTGAAACAATTAGAAATTTTATCAACACTGAATGAGTGAGTGTTTTGTTCCTCTGTAACCTGACCAGAATTTGTTGTCGATTTCTCACATTCTGACTGAGGCTAAATGAAATCTTTGAACAGTATCAATTTGTATTTTTCATATTGTTAAAGATATTGAATACATTCTTAGATATTTCAGAACCAGTTTTATTTCTTCTTTTAAAATTATGTGCACTATCATACCTAATTTTAAATAATTTTCTTTATAAATGTTTTTATTTTAATAAAACTAATACAATGTCAATTGAAGCTCCATGACCCAATCTTTAAAAACTACAAACAGTATCAAAGAAATCACTTTCTGCTGCAAAGACTTCTTCATTTACTCTACTTACTGCTAATCACCATATGAATTTTTTTCTGGGATCACCTGACAAAACTTTCTTTTATTCTTTTACAATGCTTTCTCTCAGCTAAGAAGCCATATTTGGAGATAGAATCACTCTTGCTGTGTCTGTCATTTGGCTCCATCCTTGATTTTCCTCTTCCGGTCCAGAGCTTCAGTTTTAAAAGCAGCTTCAAATAAAAAAAAAAAAAAATTCCACAATTCAGGTCTCTGAAAAACTTACTTCTCCCACTGAAAATCACCATTGAGTTGTGAAGCCATCACATGCTGGAAGTTCAGGACAATCATAAGGTCATAGAAAAGCTTACACTGGTTGATTTTTTATTATCAGGAACCTGAAAATGCACAGTTCTGAACTTCAAGAAACGGAGAGCGCAAAATGAAGGGGGTTGGTATTTGATCACTAAAAATACTCACCAATAACAACCAATAATGGATATGGAGCACAAAAATTCAAAGTGAATACCTGTATTCAATTTTTTTTTTTTCTAAACACTATACTATAAAAGTGATTTAAAAATTGGTGGATGGAAGAGAAAATAAAACAAAAAGAATATCTAAAGAACTGTCTGGCACATGATCACCTTTCTTTCTTTCTTTCTTTCTTTCTTTCTTTCTTTCTTTCTTTCTTTCTTTCTTTCTCTCTTTCTTTTTTAATGTCAGCCATACTTTTACTCCCTTTTAGGAATTGGTTATCAGCAAGTCTCTAAACATCAAAGAGAAACTGAGTAAGTCCATTTGATTTAATTCTGTGACTTTCTTTAGAAGTGTTGTCATTTTCTTTGCATTCCCAGATAATTTGTATTGAGATACAGGCACTTGTTAACATCTTATGTGACACAACAGCAATAAGAAATACAGCAGTAAAAACAAAAACAAGAACAACAACAACAAAAAAGCAAATCCAGAAAGAAGGGAATTTACAGCTGAAGAAAGCTCAGAAAATTAAGTACAGAGCTCTTTCAAGAAACCAAACAACCCAATCAAAAAAATGGGTTATCGAACTAAGCCAAGAATTTACAAAAGAGGGATCTCGAATGGCTGAGAAGCACATAAAGAAATGCTCAAAAATCCTTCTCTGAACCTATATCTCTTAGGCCCCAGCTATATTAACTTGAACAAATATCAGTGTTTTCATTTTTAGATCATGATTTTGATCCAATTAGAATTGATTTTGGTGGAATTGTGATAGACACAGGTCTGATTTTTGGTCTTCTTCATATGGAATCCTGTTTTCCCAGCAGAATTTGTTGAAGATGGTATGTTCTTTTCTGTATATATTTGACACCTTTGTCATATACCAGAACCTGTAATTTTAAGGGCTTCTATTTGGGTCTCTCTTGTCATCCCATTAATCTGTTTCTGCTCTTCTGCAGGTACCATGCATTTTTGATTACTATAGCTCTATACTATAACATGAAATTTTATGCAGCAATTCTTCTAGCAGTATTTCTTTTTGTGTATGATTACTTAGGATTCCAAAAGGCCTTGGTAAGTACTTTAGCTTTTTGTTTTGTTTTGTTTTGTTTGGTTTGGTTTGGTTTGGTTTGATTTTTTGAGACAGGGTTTCTCTGTATAGCCCTGGCTGTCCTGGAACTCACTTTGTAGACCAGGTTGGCCTCGAACTCAGAAATCCACCTGCCTCAGTCTCCCAAGTGCTGGGATTAAAGGCATGCACCACCACCGCCTGGCTGTGCTTTAGGATTTTGGGGGTCTTATTTGTTCATTTGTGCGTATGTATGTTTGTATGAGTGTGTGTGTGTGTGTGTGTATGTGTGTGTGTGTGTGTGTGTGTGTGTGGAACTTTGAAGAATTCCTTGGGATAGTATATGAGGTTGCATTCAACCAGCAAACTTATTTGATAAAAAGTCAAAGCCGGGCGTGGTGGTGCACGCCTTTAATCCCAGCACTCGGGAGGCAGAGGCAGGCGGATTTCCGAGTTCGAGGCCAGCCTGGTCTACAAAGTGAGTTCCAGGACAGCCAGGGCTATACAGAGAAACCCTGTCTCGAAAAACCAAAAAAAAAAAAAAAAAAAAAAAAGTCATTTCAGTAATATTATTTCTCCCACCTCATGACCCAGGAGGTCTTTCTATTTTCTGCCTTACATAATGTCTTCAGAAACTTAGTTTTATATAGGTCTTATACCTTTTTAATTAGCCTTTTGCCTGTGTATATATTTTCTAAGCTACTGTGCATGAGCTATTCCATGATTCTTTTTATCATGTTTCTTATTAATATCTAGAATTGTTAATGATTTTATAAGATGATTGTTTTTTCCGAGACAGAGTTTCTCTGTGTAGTCCTGGCTGTCCTGGAACTCACTTTGTAGACCAGGCTGGCCTCGAACTCAGAAATCCGCCTGCCTCTGCCTCCCGAGTGCTGGGATTAAAGGCATGTGCCACCACGCCTGACTGCTCAAGATTTATCTTGCTATATTTGTAGAACTTTTGGGAATGCTTTTTGAGTGGATTTGTTTCTTTGTTTGTTTGTTTTTGTGTTCATTCATTTATCTGTTTCCAAAATGTGGTAGATTTCTGGTCAGCTATGGAGAGTTTTAAATGTGGTATTGATTTTTGATTGGCAAGCCTTGGTAATTTTCAACCCAATGGTAACTGAAAGATTATTAATGTGGATCCTGACTGATCATAGGAATAGAGAAGGCTTCTTGAGTGACATATCCAGGGAAAATTCACTGACAAAGAATGAATACAACTTCTCATGCACCTAGGTGTGCCTAGTGTAATTGTGAGTTTGGAGGAGACACCTAGCTAATGTGCATTCTTGTGATACTATGCATTGGCTTGGGAAGCACTCAGGAGAATACACAAATCTTACATTCAATCTTGTTGAACTCACCAGGGTGGGGATCTCTGGGATATTCATTTTAAAGCATTGTAAAGCACTAAGGTGGCACAGGATACATGCAAAGGTATTTGTCTGGCTGAGGTACATTCTGTTAAAAATTACCTGAAAAATAAAATAAAATTTTTTATTTAATAGATTGTTCTCTCATAGAATACTTTCTTCTCCCACACAATATATTCCAACCATAGTTTCCTCCCTCCAGTATTAAAGTTAAATAGAGACTTCTCCAATTTCAAGATGTGCTAAAACAGAAAAAAAAAATAAACCTCATACATATTTTTCTGTTATTTTGTCCCAATCTCGGATAAATGAATCTAATTTGTATATGCATGCCATGCCTAATTCCTTACAGTAGTGAGAGGGAGTTAGACAATAATTACTTACATATTTTTACATAACTGAATATTCACTAAACTAAAATTGAATAGCAAAATTTAAAGAATTCCTATTATAGTTAATATACATATAAAAATATATCTAAACTAGGCAAAATATGTTGTTTTAAGAACTTAAAAGATCATAAAACTTGTAATGCAGAAAGCCGTTAGTAGTCTTTAGCACTTCACGATTGATTATTTAAATAAATATTTAAAGTATATAACTACATTAAAAAGAGAGACATTTTCATGACTTTTTTATTTCAAATTGTATGCCTAAAGTTATCTATTCATGGTATGTGCATAAATTACAATTTCTAAATACTTGAAAGGAAAATGAATGGATCTTGAAAGAAATAAAATGCCTTGGAACACTTAGGGATATAATTTTCTAAACTTATTCATATTTTTTTAGTATGTGTGGAGCATGCATATATTTTAACGTGTAAAAAATGTAAAATGATCCATGTTGAAAACACTCACAGTCTACACCACTGACTCTATCATTTATCTACTTACATAATCTTCTTCCCATTAAATATTAGCTGAGCTTTGTTTTGTTGTTATCAACAAATCCATATGCTCACTTGCTCACCATGACAGTCAAACTCAGTTCATAGCACTTAATGGCTGAGAAGCATTTGAAAAAATGTTCAACATCCTTAATCATCAGGGAAATGCAGATCAAAACAACCCTGAGATTCCACCTCACACCAGTAAGAATGGCTAAGATCAAAAATTCAGGTGAAAACAGATGCTGGCGTGGATGTGGAGAAAGGGGAACACTCCTCCATTGTTGGTGGGAATGCAAGCTGGTTCAACCACTCTGGAAATCAGTCTGGCGGTTTCTCAGAAAATTGGACATAGTAATACCGGAAGATCCTGCAATACCTCTACTGGGAATATATCCAGAAGATATTCCATCTGGTAACAATGACACATGTTCCACTATGTTCATAGCAGTCTTATTCATAATAGCCAGAAACTGGAAAGAACCCAGATGTTCCTCAACAGAGGAATGGATACAAAAAATTTGGTATATTTACACAATGGAGTACTACTCAGCTATTAAAAACAATAAATATATGAAATTCCTAGGCAAATGGATGGATCTGGAGGCCATCATCCTGAGTGAAGTAACCCATTCACAAAAGAACTCACATAACATGTACTCAATGATATGTGGATATTAGCCCAGAAACCTNCAGACTTTATATGCCCCAATACAGGGGAACGCCAGGGCTAAGAAGTGGGAGCGGATGGGTAGGGGAGCAGGGCCGGGAGGGGGGAGGGTATAGGGAACTTTCTCGATAACACTTGAAATGTAAATGAAGAAAATATCTAATAAAAGTTGAAAAAAAAAAGTTTGAAACTAGGTTTAGCTCTCAGTAAATGAATGTTCCAAAATGGGCCTATAACCCCCCATTCCTATGAATAAAATAATTTTGTACATTTTGCTTGCATCCTTAGATTTTTTCCATGCATATAAATACATTAGAATACATTCATTATCTCCTTTTTTATATGTACAATCTTCCAGACTTTGTTATCTACCTATAGCTAAACACCATCTCTCTGTTTTGCATTATGCATATTTCATATGTTGGATGGAGAGGTCATGAGTTTAGTGAATCTTCTAGTTGATGAGTGTTTCAGATACCACTGTGTACCATACCAATTGAGTGCTTAGTCAAGAAATGAAAAATGCTTGTCTCTGGAATATAGTCTGTAAAGCATTTTTGTACTTTGATAAATTCAAGCACTGGTTACATTCAAGGTTCTAATTCCAAAGGCTACTTAATGCTGCTATCCTTTCAGGAATAGGATTAGATTTTGCTGGGAAAAATATTGATAAATAACAATTTTTATACAATAAGTTGAGTAACGTTATGGGACTGAAACTTATCCAGTGACTGAACAGGCTCAGGTACATTTTGGCTCAAGATTGCCAAGTCCACATCATAGTCTTTGGCCTTTCTACATGCTACAAATATTGCATAATTATTTTCCCCAAAACTAAATATGAAACAGCTCTCTAAAATAAATTCTCCCCATCTCTATCTATACCTCCATATATTCTATTTATTCAAGTTTTCTTGAAAACACTGAAAGGGCAGATTCATCTCTACCATCATATTGAAACACTGAGTAATTTGGTTGTTATTTAGTGAACTCAAGATAATTCTAGTGAATTACTAAATGTTTGCATGTATAAAAGTAGAGAAAGTTGTATGTATGCCAGAAACCTAATATTGGTGGTATGACAGAGTATGTGATGATTCTATGTCCTTCTTCATTTTATTTTGCATGGTAGCATTTTACAGATGCTTCATGTATTCTGTGGTATCCTGAAGCAGATACATGAGCTGATGCTTATATGTATAGTAACATGTGTGCTTCGTTATTTTCATGTACTCTGTCTTAGAAACAACATTCCACAAAGAAAGCTTATCTCTGGATGTACAGTGTAGTGTTGAAGGTGTCATGTCATCTACATTCAAATGATTTCCAAAAAAACCAAACTACCATGTGAATGGATATCATTCGGTATGATTTTTGGCATGTTTTCAATTGTCAGAATATAAAACAAGACATTCTTTTGTTATGACACTCTTATTGCATTTTAATCTTAATGTGAGGAAAGAATTACCAGTATGCTTGCATTCTAATAGAAACCATATCTATTTGCCTAAATGACCTTGGAATGGGTTACTATCATACACAACACATTTGTGTTTATACAAAAGTAATGATAGATTTCAATTTCAAGTAATACGATTTATAATAAGAATGAAAAAAATTTATAGAGGGGAAAGTTAAATGTTTACAATATTTTAAACCATGTAATAGATGGTTATATGGTTTAAATAAAACAAAAAAGTATTTTAGTGAAAAATTCTGCATTATTGTAATGTAGTTCAGAGTTAAATTGGCTTGACAAACAGTCTTTGTATATGTGTGATTTTAGATCTCTATCAGATGTAAGATTGTCTTTCATATTTATTAACTATAAACTAAAAATATAAAATAAAATAATATAAATATAAAATAAAAATAAAAGCCAGTCTTATATCCAATCTAATATCTAATATATACAAAGAACTCAAGAAGTTAGACTCCAGAGAAACAAATAACCCTATTAAAAATGGATACAGAGCTAATCAAGGGGTTTGCAACCCATAGGAAGAACAACAATATCAACTAAGCAGATCACCCCCCCTCACAGAGCTCCCAGAGACTAAACCACCAACCAATGAGTACAAATGGAGGTGCTGAAGGGTCCAGCTACTTATGTAGCAGAGGATGGCCTTATCTGGTATCAGTGGGAGGAAAGGCCCTTGGTCCTGTGAAGGCTCCATGCCCCAATGTAGGAGAATGGCAAGGCGGTGAGAAGGAAGTGGGTGGGTGGGTGTATGGGTGAACCTCATAGAAGCAGGAAGAGAGGGGATGGGATGGGGTTTTTTCATAGGGGAAACCAGAAAAGGGGATAACATTTGAAATGTAAATAAATAAAATATCCAATAAAAATTATAAAACAAGCCAAACAACAACAAAAAAGAAAGAAAAAAAATATATATATACACTCATATATATACACACATATATACACACACACATATGAATGACAAAAGGAGATGAACATGTAATTGTCAAAGGCAAGATTCACTGATGGGCTTATAGATGAATTGCGATTGGCTATGTCTCATGGGGTACAATAGATTCCAGAAGCCTGATTTCAATCATTAAAAAAAATATTGTTAGCTGGGCAGTGGTGGCACATGCCTTTATTCCCAGCACTTGGGAGGCATAGGCAGGCAGATTTCTGAGTTCATGGCCAGCCTGGTCTTAAGAGTGAATTCCAGGACAGCCAGAGCTATACAGAGAAATCCCTTCTCAAAACAACAACAACAAAGAATATTTTTACCAAATACCTTTTGATTATATGAGGCTTATATCTCTCTTTTCATGTAACATTGCTGGTTGCTTAGCTGCATTTTTGGTTGTACATTTTTCATGTTGGAATGAATACCCATTACTAAGTAGATTTTATAAAATTATAAAATTATAGATTTGTATAAAATCTACTTAGCTCTTTATAAAAATAGTAAATTCATGACTTATGAAATTGTATTTTCATTTTTAAAAGACCTTGGAAATAAGTACTGTGAAGAGTTAATACAAAATTATTAGAAATATGAGAATATAGTTGGGGATGATTAGTTTCTGTATTATGCCTTAGTTTCTCTGAGTGATCACATTAGCTCAGTAATTGGCACATACTGAGGATCTTCATCTAGCCGTCTGTTTTTGCTTGACCACCTACCTACATGTCTTAACTCTGCTCTTACAAAGTACCTCCTGAAAAATTTATCATGTATGGCCTGATAATATCCACAGAAAATGGCTGAAATGTAATAGACCCAATCTGTGAATATGAAACCTTGGGGAATATAGAATTAAAAGGAATGCATTTCTCATGGAAGTAGGTACAAAATAACATTCCAGTTTGTGGGGTTTTTTTTCAATAATGAATTACTGAGTTAACAACCTACAGTATAAATCACTTTGAACAAATAATAATAATAATAAAACACCCTGCCTATAGAATGAAGACAGAACACATTTACTTAGTCTGTACACTTTCTTCTCTAACAGTGCTTATATGTTTCACATACTTTCCTCCATTTCTCTGCTCTTCTCCCTCAACACATTGGCAAAAATGTCACTGTTCCACATATATCTCACTCTAGATAAATCCCTCAAAGAAATCACAAAGTATTTCATATTGAAATCAGTCAATATTGCCGAGTGAATTTTATTAACGCCTGAAGCATTTGGAGTTTATACCACAAAGAGATTGTGACAGAAATCCTACATAAAATTCAATGTTTTTTTTTATGTATTCCACACAAACCAACAATTTAATTGGGTTTTTAGAAATATTTAGGATACAGGTAACTAGACATATTTCAAATGATACATATTGCAAAATGTGAAATAAGAGTAGAAAATACATTTTCTGTTAAAATAACTTTCAATAAAATGCAAGCAATTTTATTATACTTTAGATTGAAAAGTAGTTTCTGGCCCTTTTATGAATAAAACATGTTAAGATAACATGTTAGTAAAAATGCTAAAAAATTACACACACACACACACACACACACACACACACACACACACACACACACACACATATATAAAAGAAAAACTATATCACCTCCAAATTTTTAAGTTATTTTACCATATGAGATATTCTGTTAGATTTAAGAATGAATAATGAAGCCACAGGGGTGGCTCACATCTTTAATCTCAGCACTTGGGAGGCAGAGGAAGGCAGATTTCTGAGTTCTAGGCCAGCCTGGTCTACAGAGTGAGTTCCAGGATAGTCAGGACTACACTGAGAAACCCTGTATGAAACACACAAACAAACAAATAAACAAACAAACAAACAAACAACTAAAATAATGAATAACTAAATGATCTGGCTTAAAGGTCTTTGAGTATTTCATTTATCTTTTATCACACAAGCTATGTTTGAATTTGGCACATAACATACTCAAGTTTGACAGCAAGTTAGCCTTTCATATGCTTTCAAAGGATCTTTTCTCATGTGTGAACACAAAAAAAATATATGATGTTAGCTCCAAGTCTATGTATTTTAAGTTTACGCATGAAAGACATTTTTCCATTCAATTTAAGTGAACAGGCTGCTTTCTGCAACAGAAGAGTCTAGAAATTATGTCAGGTGGGAAATGGCCTTATAGAAATGCTTTACTGAGATAAACTGAATTTTACAAAGTCTATGCCCTACAGAGCAAACTGAGAATCTGTCTGCAGATAACTTTATAAAGCAGAATGATCATAAAACAGCACAAGTCCCAAAGCTGAATATCATGAGAGCAAATTTAAACTTTTTGTTTTCCATGAAGTCATTTTATCCCAAATATCCGCTAGAACCTCTCTTTGAACATTTACCTCTCAGATGTTTAGATAAAAAAGGTTTAATGTTTTCTCTTTTGATCAGAGTATCACTAGACAAACTCAATATCTGGTTGCATGAACTTTCAGTTTCAGATGAATTAGACAGTCACTACTCAAATATTACTGTTCTTGTTGTGAGACTGGGCACATATGATACCCCTTGTACTAAAAGATGATATGCTTTGTGAATATGTATAGATTACTCTTTTAGTCTAAACTGTGGCTTTTTGTTCATATGTGCCTGAAGATAGAAGGGAAGTTGTTGAGAAATTCTCTTAGAAATCATCTTGTATGGAAACCTGAGGGTTCCTGGGGAGAGCACCTTGAAAAAGAAGAAAGCCTCTGGCAGAAATGGTAGGTGTGTGACTAATAAAGCCTGGTCTGTCATAGAGAAGTCAAACTGTGGGTTTCAATAGATCATTCATTTCTATGTGCCCTGTCTCAATTCAAATGAGGGGAAGAAAGATAACAGGAGGAGGAGGAGAAGGAGGAGGAAAAGAAGAAGAGGAAGAAGAAGAACAACAAGAAGAACAAGAAGAAGAACAAGAAGAACAAGAACAAGAAGAACAAGAACAAGAATAAGAACAAGAACAAGAACAAGAAGAAGAAAGAGAAGAAGAAGACTACAAAGAAGAAGAAGGAGAAGGAGAGTATAGGAAATAGAGAAAATATATCAACAAGATAGAGCACAAAGTTTGGGGGTTTAAAAGATATTTTAAATATGAGGAACTGAGAAGACATTCTTTTATTTTGTTCTTCCTGTACACGGATGATACAAATGTTTCCATCCTATGGTCAGGGATATGATAAAGTCCAGGGGGAGGTACACCAGGCCCTGGGAATAGCTTTGGAAGATTGTTTTATGAATTCAACCTTATCAAGTGATGGGATTGAAAGCACTTATGCCAGCTGCTGTAAAGAACACATGTAAGAAAATCTTGGAAATCTAAAATATTTTAAGGAAAAACATTGATGTTCCTGGAAGCCAGTGAGGATGGTAATCAGAAGTACAAATTACCTCTGTAAACATGTCCTGTGGGCTGGGACCTAGACATTCTTTTAACCTGTTTTGACAGAGATGTGAGTTTCTCCACCTCCACTAGACATTACAAAAGATATATGGATTCTATGTGTACCTAATTCAATTTTCCTTGCTTACACATCTGTATTTCTTCAGTTTACACATACTAAGCAGACCCTAGGCAATACCTCTGTTAAATGTCTGCTGTCAGGTTCTCATGTTATATTTTGTCTACAACACAGGCTTTCTTTTCCTAAGGGACTATAACCTCTAAACTCCATATGGTAGTTCTTCCACTGGATTTCAAGAGGAAATGGAGTAGATTTATTTTCATTCACATCCTCACAACATACTAACATAAATTATAAGCAAAGCGAGAATCCAAATGTTAATTTTATAACTAACAGTGTCCAGAAATTTCTTGAAACAATATTTATGAAACATACAGAAGTATACATATTGCGCTATTGCTTACACTTATTCTCATTAAGTAAATTAGTAGTTGATTTATACAAAATATAATCAACTGTTGTATGTATTTGATTGTCCATAACCAGAGAAAATATTTCCAAAAGTTATATATGTTATGCTCAAATATGTTCATTTTAATACATATAAAGCATTTCATCCAAGAATAAGTTAAATGTCACAGGTAAGAGGTTATTTTGCATCACAAATTTGACTAAATATCTTGAAACAGAAAACTATTTCTGTACAATAGACCCAACCCTCTCTGTGTCCCAGTTTGAGAAACCTGGTCAGGCTTCCCTCAGTGGTAAGGAAGAGTGGAATTGTGCTCCTGTGGCTATGACTTAGAGTTTTATTGGTGTGATGAAACACCATGACCCAAATTCAAGTTAGGGAGGAAATTTTTATTGGATTTATTCTTCCAGATTACAATCCATCATGAGAGAAAGTCAGGATAGGAATCCAGTCAGAGCTAGAACCAGGAAGCTAGAGTTGATTCAGACGCCTCTGGGGGTTCTGCTCACAGACTTGCACAGCTTGCCTTCTTCTAGAACCCAGAAAGGTATGTCCAGAGATGGCTCCACTACGGTGGGCTAGGCCCTGTCCCAGTTGATCACTCATTGAGTAAATTCCGTACCACTGGATCACATGGAGCCATTTCTTCAACTGAGGCTCTGTTCTCTGTAATGACTCTAGTTTGTATCAATTTCATGCATAAAACCAGCCGATACACTCTCCGTGCAGCCTGTGGCTAGATGAAGGAATGTCCTACCTCATCCTAACAAAAATCATTTAACTAAAAATTTCTTAAAAGTGAAAAACATTGGAAAAATAGACAATAACTACAATCATTTAAGACAGAAACCAAAAAGTTATAGAGAAAAGGAACTAAATAATTTGGAAAGTTTCCAATATCCAGAGGAGGCAGGAGACAGGGGATTTTTTTCCTTAAAGTATTTAGAAAGTTTGTGTAAGTCTTTTGGGTGTCATGGTTTCATGACTTCTAACTCATGAAAGGAACCCAGAAGTATAATTTAATTTCTTTTTTTTAACCCAAAGTTTGTTTGTAATTTGTTAGAGCTTCAATGCTAAACTAATTTAATTGATACGTCTCCACTTGTGGAAATATTTATTTTTTAATTAATACATTGTTTATGATATATTAGTTATCAATCTGAATACTCCACCTCATGCACTATGAGTGACATGGTATTTCTAGGTTTAAGGAGGTAAAAAAAAAAAATTAGGAAATAATCCAGTATAGTATTTTTCATGAATCAGCACAATGCAACATGAATGGAGAGGGGGCCTCAGAATAATCATGAAACAAGATATTCACAAGACTAATGAGGCCAGTTTCTGGGGTGATATAATTAACAACTATCAGCTGGGGTAAAAGAGACTCATCAGTGATTTGGGTGTCTCATATATGCACAAAGGAATACAGCAGCATAATAAATTTCATCAAGTGTTCCAAGTACTGGAATATATATATATATATATATATATATATATATATATATATATATATATATATATATTACTGATTTAGCCACTTGAACCTTACCTTTATGGCTTCCACAAATAACCAATAACCTTAAGTAATCCATAGATTCACAAAGCTAAACTTGGATGGAGTCAATTCATTGGTTAGTGTTGTCTCTATATGGAGCAAATAGAAATATACTCTAGAAATAAGGATTACAGTGTCTAGTGACCACAGAGTCCAATAGAAAGAAAATGAGCCTGAAAATAGCAGTTACAGAGTCTTGTGATAAGGGATAAGGCAAGCTGCAGGGTCTGAGCCATGTGATGGAGCACTGTTGTCGTAAAGCCTGTTATGGCCACCCCTCCCTTCATGTGATATGCTACACCTCCCTGCTGCAGTGACAGCTGTGCAGAACAGCGCATGCAACTAAGGCTGAACAGGAGGCTTTTCATGTAAGGCAGAAAATGCAGTGAGGAAGATAAAACTGAATGCTTTCCACTCCATTAGCTTATTATTTTGTGGGGGTGGGAGGAGTAAAAGTGTGGTGGAGGGTTAGAATTGGTATGAGATGGAGGTTCTGGGTTTCTTTTTGTTATATCTACTGAGGCATAAGAAAGAGTAAACATTCAGTCTGCTAAAGAACCCCCCACCCACCCCAAACTTGAATCCTCAGGGAATAATTACACAGAAACAAGGGGCATATACAAGTAGAAAGGAAAGAAGCTGCCCCTGAAATGTAATCTTTAATTCACAGGAAGTGGAATCACTATCTGCAGATGGGGATCTTGTAATGTCCCAGGATGTCAAAGTATTTTAACTAGAGAACACTTTGTTCCAGAACTGCATTAAACAAGAATATCTTTTTTAGTATAGAATGAAAGAACCTCCCACAAGCTGGCTCAGGAAGCTGTGAGACAAGTCGGTGGGTGGATACAATTGTGCATAGGGAAAGTGGGGAAATGGATAACTGCTCATCAGTCCTTGAGAGTTGGAGAGTTGGCAGAAGGAAGTTAATGTGTGATACCAACATCACCAGGCTTCACAGTACTGTTCTGCCACGAGATTTAAGGAAGTACAAACTCAGCAGGGACGTTATGTAGATACTCATGACCATAGTGAAACATGAGAATTATGATTTTGGATAGGTTATAACATAGCTGAATAAATGAGGTGGGAATGTAAATCCAGTTTATAGTACTCAGAAGAGGGTATGCGACAATAACCCAGGAACTTAGTTGTTTTTGTTGTTATTGTTATGTTTTGTTTGTTTGTTTGTTTTGGGGGATTTTTTTGTTTTGTTTTTGACAACACATTACAATAAAATGTCACCATTATCTAATGTCTTATATATTTGGGATCTTTGGAAGAACCACATAAATATTAATTTAAAAGCTTAAAGATACCTTACATAGGTATATAAAAAGCTGCTCCCTGCAAAAGTTGTATATATGCTCATAGATTATGTTGCTAGAAATCATTATTGTAAATATTTATTTTCATATCAAGTTGGGCAGTTTTAGTACTCATAAGTTGTTAAACTTCTGAGAATCTGTTGATTTTCTTGTGCCCCCACTCCCCTAAACCCCTCCAAATTTTAGAAAATGTTGCAAAAGAGTAAGTGGAAAGAATATAAGGACCAACCAAGGAAGGAATATGGTTGGTGTTGTGGTGTGAATTAAAATGCTCCCCATAAACCCATAGAGAGTAGCACAGTTAAGTTTAGCCTTGTTGGAGTAGGTCCAGCCTTGGAGAAAGACCTCACTTCAGGGTAGGCTTTGAGGTCTCAGAAACTCAAGTCAGGTCTAGTGTCTCCCATTCCTTTCCTGCTGCCTGATGTCCCAGGTGTAGAACTCTCAGCTCCATTTCCAGCACCTTATCTGCTTGTGTACCACCATGCTTCCTGCCATGATGACAACAGATTAAACCTCTCAACTGTAAGCCAACCCTAGTCAAATGTTTTGTTTTATAGGAGCTGCTGTGGTCATAGTGTCTCTTCACAGAAATAAAACGCTAAGAGAGTAGTGAAGAATAAATATGGGCACCCTCCCTTGGGTTATGTAAACAATAAAAACCTGCTACGAAATTCAATGGAGTAGCTGCCTCCAACTTCTCTAATTCTCTAGCACTGTGATGGCAAGGACAGGTCATCATGCCCAAAGATGTTTGCTGTTTTTGCTGTTGTTTTTGCGTGGATTCTGGAGGATTTATCTCAGTTCCCCATACTTACAAGGCAAACAGTTTACCAACTGTTCCATCACTTCAACCTAGACATCAGTGCTTTATTAAATATGTTCTGTTGGGCAAGTTATTCAAAACAAATCAAATTGTTTGCTTTCTATAATGTCTAGACCAGCATTTTATATCATTAGCTTGAAAGCATCTGTTTTTAGGCAGTGTCTGTGCTTTTACATGTGACTCACATATATTATCTAATACTTTCTCTTATAGAAATCATTTTTAACATAGTTATTTAAACAAGATTCATTTCCCAACTTTACCCATGAGTAAACACCAAACATGAAGGGTATCTTTTCTTTAACCTGCTGGCAATATTTGATAAAACAAGACTTTAATGTGAATATTCTTTGATTCTAGCCTTTGACATTGCAAGAACAGTTGTGGGATTATGACAGCTCTTAACACCTGTGAGGAAAGCTTGATCTTTCATGGGTTGGGTTTTTGTTGTTGTTGTTGTTGTTGTTTTTGTTTTTGTTTTTGTCTTTGTTTTTTTAGCAAATAATGAACCACATTGAGATACCATGCTTCCTGGGTATTTCCTCTTCTCAACACATCCTGAATTCCTGAATGTCAAGCTGCCTTGGAAAAGAAAAGACTTTCATTGCAGACAAAATAACAGCCTTGATTTCATTTGGTATGTTCCCTGGCAGGTTCAATCCCTTGATGGTCTGGGAAATATTTAAGGATACCTAGATTATAAACTATGATACTTGTTAATTCTTTGGTAAGTGCAAAATTTCTGGTTATAATTTATTCATCTTTAAACTTCCCTGAGTGTGACTAGGGTTATAGATAGGGTGGAAAATGGCTCCCTTAACATGCACACACCCCTAAGTTCAAACTCCAACATATTCTGTGATATTGGTGGCACACATATATGTTCCAAACACATTAGTTGCAGAAGGCTCAGAAATATAAGGTCATCCTCTATGTGGTTTTGAGATGAACATGGGATTAATGATACCCTATCATGAAAAAATAAATGAAATATACCTCTTTGTTCCCTGACTGACTCTGTCTGGTGGAGAAATATTCCAAGAAAACTAAAAGCATATTATTCATTAATATATTATAATAATACCCATGCTATTTGCCAGAAAAGTTGTTATTTATTATATTACTAAAAAGAGTTAGTTGAAGACAATTAAAACACTATAATGACCAGATATCCATAGCTACAAATGTATAAAACTTATTTCCCTAGAACGTGAATGTTTTTTTCTATTTATGTGGTATTTATATTACTAGAATATAACTTTAAATATGACTACCTCATTATGAAAAATATAATAAATATAAATAGTAATAGTTCATTAAAATAGTATGTTCATTCAAATGATATTTATATTCAGATAAAGAAAATAACATAAAATATATTTGTATAGATATAAGAGTTCAAATATTGCTGAAAAAAGAACCCAGACTCAGTTAGTATATAAAGAGCAAGAACGTTTATTCTGCACAAACAACCAGCATACAGGGGTAAGCTATTCTCCAAAATGGTGACCCCAGACAAAAGTGTTTAGGCTTTCTTATAGGGGATGGGGAACTCTCTGGAAGGACTAGATAATCTAAAATTTCATTGATGTGTTCTAAGGGATAGAATAAGATAGGGTTGCCCAGCACAGCTGGCCCATCTTGAAGTATTTCCCCATTTTTGTGTTTATCCCAAGGGTGTTCTTTGGGAGGAGGTTTTAATAACTTGTTTCTGGATTTTATGGTTTGTTCCTGGATCTGGTGCCATATGGCATTTTTTTTCAAAATCAGGCCTGGTACTTGAATGGGTACAAGTGGGGTTTATGTTGTCCTTTCAATACATTATCAATAACTATGTTATTATAGGCAATAGACTATAATTATTAGAGTGAAAATAGAATATTTGTATGTTTGCCTTTACCAAAGCTGTGTCTCTACATCACTCTATATATGTGAGGGAGAAAGAAGGAGATTATATATTTACTAAATAGAAAATTAAATTTGATTGTGTGCTGTTAACAAATTCTCCAAGCTATCAGATAAATATTCTAAAATATGAAGAAAGAATTATAAAAAAAAATGTGTTTGAACAAAATAGACTGGTCAGTTGTGATCACATGCACAGGTTGTTTGCTTCTCTGCAGTTATCTTTCCAGGACTTAGCATTTTACTCTCGTAGTGGATTGTGAAATCTCTTGGACACAGTCTTTGAGCTGTAGCCACCTTCCACTGCAGTCTGTCATCCAGTTTTTCTTCCTTATTAAGTGGGGAAGTAATGTGTATGACAGTGATGCTTTCAATAATGGAATCCACTCAGAGCACAAAGAGCTCCCCTGTCTTTGTCACTCGCTTTATATATTTATGTAAAAATATGTGTAGATATACACCGTGATGTGATTCAGTTCTCTAAGGTAAAACCATTTTATAAAAATACACTAAAAATCCTTAAAATAGTGTGCACAGGTATATATACATACATATATATATATTTGTAATTTGGCTATCAACCCAAGTATAGGATGGTAAATTCTGAAAATGTATATAGTTTTGTTGTCTAAGTCCATTTTGTCATAATTAAGACATGTAAAATAATAATGTCTATGTTTCAATAAATTAACTCAATTTCTTCAATAAAATTAGAGAAATTTGACAAGGAACTATCTTTTTAATATTAGAAGACCTTAAAAGAAAACATGCCTTTATATTGTATACACTGAAGGCTGATTACAGTAATTTTTCTCTGCCTATGCTACATGATGCATTTGTTTTCAATGTTGAGTAATTTAAAGTACATTCTACCCCTCTCCTTCGGTATGCATTTTGAAAGGTAGTAAGCCACATTCTAAGAGCTTACACAAATGGTGCAGGTAATATTTTATTATTTTTGTATACTTAGTACCATTATTTTTTATTTTGTTGCAAGCATTTAAATTAAATAACTCTCAGTGAGAGATTCACCAGGTCACCTACAGAAGGCCTGCTGCTTTGATTCAGTTGAATTTTAGCCTCCACATATCAGTCATTTAACCAAGGAAGAATAATTTCCATAATTTTTCTATGAGAACAACTATAAGACTGCAAACTGTACTAACAAGGTTGCTGTAAACTATATTCATAGATCATTTCAGTTGTCTTTAAAGCTATGACTTCTTTATAAAACCATGAATGAATTGGCAAGACTGCTCAGTGGTTCTTTCATGGTATGTTAACCATCTCACAGTGGCTAACCACTGACAGAACTAAAACTGTCTACTGGTCTTCTCAGGCACTGGATAATTATCAATTACAGATAAAAGAAGCCATATACAATTTTTTTAAAAAAATATTTAAAAATGTAATTAGTGAGACTTCACAGGTATAGTGTTTAGTGTCACTAAGAGACATAAGAATCTAGAGAAAGTACCCAAGGAGCTGAAGGGGTCTTCAACCCTCTAGGTGGAAGAATAACCATGAACTAACTAGTACCCCCTGAGCTCATGTCTCTAGCTGCATATATAGAAGAGGATGGCCTAGTTGGCCATCAGTGGGAAGAAAGGCCCCTTGGTCATGCAGACTTTATATGCCCCAATACAGGGGAATGCCAGGGCCAAGAAGTGGGAGCAGATGGGTAGGGGAGCAGGGCCCGGAGGGGGGGAGGGTATAGGGAACTTTCTGGATAACACTTGAAATGTAAATGAAGAAAATATCTAATAAAAGTTGAAAAAAAGAAAGAATCTTAGGTGGGAATGTATTAGATGTATCAACATGATCTGCACAACTCTGAATTTTGACTTTATTTTGACTTTCTTGCTTGCTTGCTCTCTTGTTTGATGTTTGATGCTATCTCTGTTCTCTCTCTCTCTCTCTCTCTCTCTCTCTCTCTCTCTCTCTCTCTCTCTTTCTCTCTGTTGCGAAGAGGAATTGTTTTTGAGGAATTTCTAAGATGACTGCTAAAATGTGAACCTAAAAAGAATGGAACCCTCCAGGTTGTGGTGGCACATGCCTTTAATCCCAGCACTTGGGAGGCAGAGGCAGGCAGATTTCTGAGTTAGAGGCCAGCCTGGACAGCCAGGGCTATATAGAAAAACCCTGTCTCAGGAAAAGAAACAATCAAACAAAAATAAATAAATAAATAAATAAATAAATAAAATAAAAAATAAAAAAAGGAATGGAACCAAAAGCCAGCAGGCCATCAGCCCTCCACAAAAGATAATAAAAAACTGAGTTAAGTAAACGGGTGAGATGATCCTTCCTTGTAATGAGCTATTTTCTAGTTGTATAGCACCGATCTGTAACCCTAGACATGCATGCAGGTAATAGTATATGGATCCAGCAGATTATACTTAAGAATCTATCTATCTATCTATCTATCTATCTATCTATCTATCTATCTATCTATCTATCTATCTATCTGCAATAACAATTACTAAAGAAAGAGGATATGAGTTTGAGGGAGATTAGAAAGGGGTACTGGGTGTGTATGAAAGAAGGAAATGGAAAGAAGACATGTTATACTTAAAATCTCAGAAATAAACTAAAACAACAAAAAGAATAAGTGCAAAAATTAAAAATTAACAAAAATTAAATATAAGAATATTAACTATCCAACATTAGTGGGGTTTTCTAAGTATAGAAGTAAATCAGTTACTAAACAAAATCATTGAGATAAACTCCTTTAAGAGATAAATGACAAAACAAAGATTAAATCAGTAACTTCTTCTCATGGTGATTGAAGAGGCCTGGAGATACTGCTCAGTGGTTTAGAATATTTCATCCCTTTGCAGGGCACCTGGGTTTGGTTGCTGGCATCCACATAGGGTAGATCAACACAATTTATAATTCTGATTCCTGGAAGTCGAATGTCCTCTTTTGGTTTAGACAGTCTACAGACAAATAGATAAATATATAGATAAACATATAAATAAATCAATTAATACATAATAAAATTAAATAAATTTTTGGAATAGAGGACTAAGGAACAGAACTACTACTCCCAATATAAAAAGAAAAGAAATACAATTAGAAAGAAATGAATATGTGGATTAAAATTAATGTTCTTATTTACTATTAATTAGTATTAGAGGTAAAATAATTATGTTTTATATTCCACATAATTTTACTTAAATATAAATAATCTAAAATTATAAATGTAAAAGAAATACATAGGTGAAAGTGAAAGTTCAGACATTTCGTAGATTTTTTTTTCTTCAGTGGATCTTGATTTTATACTATATACTCTGTGTAAAATGTGTATTATTTATAGTTTTACCCATAGTTATAAGAACATGCTATAGTTTGCCCAGTTTATTATACATGTTCCATACTTCCCATTATATCATTTTCAAAGTAATATGTCATAATCAGTGTACTTCTTGCTGCACATGCTACATCACGAACTAAATGACTTAATAATACATTTATAAAACAAGACTTTATGTAATTTAACTATTATTTTGCCATTTTAAATAGTTCAAGATAAAGTCAGTAAACTATGTATTCTTAATCTATGTGTTTGAATATTATTTCCCTAAAGATATTACTTTATATCTGCCCTGAGAATAGGCAAGGAGTATCTCATATGTGTAAATGGATAGTGTTTAACTTTTAATATGAGATTTTGAGATATTGCTTCACTAAATGATTATCAAACTTCTGTCTATTCTCTGTAAGCTTTACAGAAATCATTTTTTTGTTTTTTTTTTTTGTTGTTGTTGTTTGTTTTGTTTTGTTTTGTTTTGTAAGTGATTTCCAAATTTACAAAAAGTAAGAATTTTGGTTCCCTTAACTTCTAGGCATGGATATAGCTCTTGCTCTAATGGTTTATCAGCTAAATGTTTGGTTCCCATTGTGAAGGTATTATTACAGTTGGAATAACTGTAAGGAGGTTAATTCTTTAAAGAATTAATTCCCAACCCATAGTATTGATAGTGTGTGTGTGTGTGTGTGTGTGTGTGTGTGTGTGTGGTTTATGTAGATGGATGCATGCAGGTATTCTAATACAAGAACATGTAGAGGTCAAAGGTCGGTGTTGTATGAATTCTTCAGTCTTTCTCTAACTAGTTTTTATCTGAGACAGTGCTGCTCATTCCAACTAATATCATTGATTCTGCTATGTAAGCTGGCCAATCAGCTCCAGGCAGCCACCTAACTCTGGCCCTTGACCTTATAGGATCTACAAATTTTGATTTAAAAAAATTAAATCAATATGTTTGTAGTAAGAGTCACTGAAAACCAACTTCTTCCTTTAATATAACTCTACACCTGATAAATGACTAATATCCAAATATATAAAGAACTCAAGAAAATAGACACAGCAAACCAAGTAATCCAGTTACCTAATGGTACTGATATAAACAGATAATCCTCAACAGAATAATCTCACATGACCAAGAAACACGTAAATAAATGTTCAAAGCACTGATCCATTAAGGAAATACAAATTGAAATGACTCTGACGTTCAACCTTACAACCTGTCAGATGACTAAGATCAAAAATACTAGTGACAGCTCATGCTGGAAGGATGTGGAACAAGGGGATCACTGCTTTATTGCTAGTGGAAGTGTTAACTTATACAGCTTCTTTGGAAATCAACTTGGTGGTTTCCCCAAATATTGGAAATAGATCTACCTCAAGACCCAGCTATACCAATTATAGGCATATAACCAAAGGACACTTCACCATATCACAAAAACACTTAGTCAACTATACTCATAGCAGATTTATTTACACCAGCTAGAAATTGGAAAAAATCTAGATGTTCCTCAACCAACAAAAATGAATAAAGAAAATGTGGTACATTTATACAATGAAGTATTTCTCAGCTGATATGTATTTGCAGGCAAATGGGTGGAACTGCATCCTGAGAGAGGTAACTTAGACCCAAGAAAACAAATGTAGTGTGCACTAACTTGTAAGTGGAGGTTAGCTGTAAAGTAAAGGATAATCAGGCTAAAATCTATAGAACCAGAAATCTATATAAAAAGGGTGGGCTCAGGCAGGACACCTGGATTCCCCAAGAACAGGAAATAGAATGGATTTCATGGGTGAACTGGAGGTGGGTGAGGTTAGGAAGAGGAGTAAACAGGGTGAGGGGACTGAAGGAGAGAGAGCTGGGAGAGAACAGCTGAAATGGGAGATGGGGGGAAGGTGCGTTTTGGGAACAAGGAAGAAATATATTGCGTTGGAAATTCCCAGGAATCTATGAAGGTGAATTTAGCAAATACTCTTAGTAATGGAGGATAAGGAGAATCTTCTGTATCTAAACAAGGCTTTTGATGGGAGTCTGGGATATCAGCCAAGCCACAAAACTTTCAACATACAATTGAATGTACAACCAACAATGTCATGCCTGCAAGTTGTGCTTCAGTCAAGGTAACTTGAGATCCATGCCACAATGGGGAGCCCACACTTAACACTACCTGGGAGCTGGATAGCACAGAAATCTAGGATACAACCAGATTTGACCGGCAATGAATAAATAAATATAAATAAATTAATAAATAAAATTTAAATAAAAACAATTAATGAACAAGATTCTTAATGATATTGTGCTATACTGGTAGACTAGAAGGTAGCCTAATTGTCATCAAAGAGACTTCATCTGGCAACTGATAGAAGCAGATGCAGAGACCCACAGCCGAATACTTGGCAGAGCTGAGAGAGTCCTTTGGAGGAAGGATTTTAAGAGCCAGAAGGGTCAAGAACACTACAAGCACATGAGGCACAGAATCAACTAATTGGGGATAGCAGTAGCTCACACAGACTGTTCTGACAATCAGGGAAACAATGAGTCTAAACTAAGTTTTGTGCATATATGTTATAATTGTAGAATTTGGTATGATTGTAGGAATCCTATCACTGGGAATGGTAGGTGTCTCTGACTGTTTTGCTTGCTTTGGGGACCTGTTTCTTCCTACCTAGGTTGCTTGGTCCATCCTTAAAATAAGGGGATATGCATAGACTGATTGCAACACAATATGACATATTTGGTTGACATTCTTGGGAATCTTACCCTTTTATGAAAGAAGGGGGCGGGGGTGGGGGTGGGAGGGGAGCTGGGAGGAGAGGAGGACGGAAAACTGTGGTTAGGACATAATATATATGAGAGAAAAATTTAAAAATATATAGTAGCTACAACTAATGACTTTATTTAAAGCTCTAAACTCTGGTCACCACAATAAAAATAAAACTATTTTTATTAGGTATTTTCTTTATTTACATTTCAAATGATATCCCCTTTTCTGATTTTTCGTCTGAAAAACCTCTATCCCATAACATTCACACACACCCCCCTCCGCTCACCAACCCACCCATTCCAGCTTCCCTGCCCTGGCATTCCCCTACACTGGAGCATCAAGCCTTCACAAGGCCAATGGCCTCTCCTCCCATTGATGACTGACAAGACCATCCTCTGCTACATATGTGATTGGAGCCATGAGTCCAACTAATACAGAGGTGGATGCTCTCAGCCAACCATTGGACTGAGCACAGGATCCTCAATGGAGGAGCTAGGAAAGGACCCAAGGAGCTGAAGGGGTTTGCAGCCCCATAGGAGGAGCAGTAATGTGAACCAGCCAGTATACTCACAACTCCCAGGAACAAAACTATTTTAACACACACAAACACACACACACACACACACACACACACACACACACACACACACACACACACTCATGAACACTTGTCTCTCACCTACATGAGAGAATACCGGCGTCCCCCTGGTTAGAGATTTTGGTGTATAGTAGTCGTTGTTCCCTATCCTTCTTTCTATATCTCTTCCTCAGTATCTTAAAACTACAACTTTGTCCTGACTCTGTCCTTTACCAATGAAATAGTTTGAAGAGACAGTGAGGAAAAAAAAAAATCTCATGTAATAAACATTAAAATAAAAGAAAGTGTTATCACCTGAGATTTTGAACTTTGCAATTCTCATTGATGTGAGGTGGAATCTCAGGGTCGTTTTAATTTCCATTTTTTTAATTACTAAGAACTTTTAACATTTCTTTAGGTGCTTCTCAGCCATTCGAGATTCCTCAGTTGCAAATTTTCGGTTTAGTTCTATACCTCAGTTTTTTTGTTTTTGTTTGTTTGTTTGTTTTTTTGATTGGGTTGTTTGATTACTTGGTGATTAACTTCTTGAGTTCTTTAATATTTTGGATATTAGCCCTCTATCAGATGTGGGGGTAGTGAAGATTTTTTCCCAATCCATGGGTTGCCAATTTGTCTTATCGACTATGTCCTTTGCCTTACAGAAGCTTTCCAGTTTCATGAGGTCCCATTGATCAATTGTTGATCTTAAAGCATGAGCCACTGGAGTTCTGTTTAGGAAATTTTCCCCTGTGCCTATGAGTTCAAGGCTCTTTCTGACATCCTCTCCTATAGTCTTCAAATTCAGTGTATCTGGTTTTAGGTGGAGGTTCCAAGGCTTGACACTATTGCTGAGGCTATGAAATACTCACACACAAAATAAATAAATAAATAAATAAATAAATAAATAAATAAATAAATAAATAAATAGGAATCTATCACAACTTTCCTCTGAAAGACCAAGCAAGCAGCTGAAAGAGGCAGATTCAGATATTTGCACCTCACCACTTGGCAGAGGCAACTGACCCCTCTTGTTGCATTAGGGAAGGCTGAAAGAAGCTGGGGAGAAGGGTGATTCTGTAGGAGTACCAGCAGTCTCAATTATCTGGATCCCCAAGATCGCTCAAACACTGGACCACCAAACAGGCAGCATACGCCAGCTGATATGAGGCCCCCAAAACACATACATTAGAGGACTTCTGGGTCTCTGTTAATTCAGAGATGATGCACCTAAACTTCTATAGACTGGAGGCTCCAGGGAGTTTAGAGGTCAGGTAGGGTGAAGGGGGGGGCATCGACGTGGAGACAGCGTAGTGTGGGGAGGAGGTGCGAGATGTGGAACAGTCAGAGGATGGAATGGAATAAGGAGTGTAAATATAAATTAAAAATAAAATAAAATTTAAAAAATAAAAAGTAAAAGAAAGTGATAACTATGACTTCTCTATATAGCTTATGAGAGCATATAGAATCATATAGGATTAAAAAAAAATAATGAGCCTATTTTATACAGAAGTCAGAGAATTTTAGTAATTTCCTAGATATATGAATCTCTGGCTTTCAAGGTACATAAAGTACGTATTTTTATATAGAATATATGTAGGTTGTCAGCAGTACAACATAAAGTACCTTCAGCAGTGGGAGTATAATATACAGAATCAACAGTCACAGTTTTATTTTCTTTATGTAATCATATTGACATTCCTCATAAGTCATCTGTTACACCACTGTATATCTGCCTTTAGGGAAAGAGAAAATAGAAAAATAAAACAGAAGCATTTTTGAACATTGACTATTCCCTCCCACCCCCGTTTCCCTTATAGGATGCCATAGTTTAGGCATGCTAGGTGAGCTTCTCTTAGATTTCTGACTGAGCTGTGTTATTTGAACATATGGTGCATACTACTCTAGTATTATTTGTTACTCATTTGGATGCTGACGTGTGTTCATAGCTTAGGAGCAAAACTAAGAGGGGAAATGATGCTTCTCTTCTAAGCGTTGTATTTTAACTCAACTAGATTTGTGAGTCACTGAGTATTATACAAGTTTTGTTAAAATGTCTGTAGAATAAAATGGAATCTTAAATATCATCTGTTGACCTTCTGGCTATAAACTAAACAAAGCTACTTGGTTGGAGGAGGCATTTTTATGAAAGATGCTCTGTCTTATCTTTCTTGTGGTCAGAGGTCTAAAATATGCATCATGAAATACAAACCTTAATGGAAGCTGTTTGTGTGAACTACAGCCTTATAAGGCTGGATTTAAAATCATTCATTACATGAATGATTTCTCTGTGCACGAATGTTCTGGAGCCACAAGTGACCCCGGCTTCAGTCTTACATGTTCAAACTCCCTTTTGCTATCAGAAACAAAATGATTTTTTTTTCTTATTTCAGTTTCAAGTCAGACATTATTTCAGAGCTGCTTTCTTCTGAAAACAAGCATACACATTAGCAAGAGACTGGATGAAATCAATATATAGTGAATGGGTATGAACAGAATTACTATGCCACTTACTAGTTACTTGGTTATGAGAAAAGTTATTTTATCTCTTTTACCTCAGTTAAGGCAAATGGTGAAACCAATGTGTTAGAACATATTTTGAGTGTCAAATAATACATTGGAAAAAAATTAATATAACTGTGATAATGAATAATAAAATTATGTCTTATAAAATACTTTCATATTTTACCTGTCTGATAATATGCTTGTTCATGTTATTTATTAAATAAGTTTTATAGAAATAAATAGATGTTTTTCATGAATTACTACTATCCCAGCCACATGCAGTTATTTGAATTATTTGTTATTTGCCATTATTTATTAATGAATTAATACAACTAATTTATTAATTTAAAATTATTTTTTAGTTACCAAATGACTTCCTGAGAATTCTACACTTGATACAGAAGAAATCAAGGTCCTATCATTATATTCTTAGTTTTATCAATAAAATTATTTAATAATAAAGTTAAACAAAAGATCAGAACTATTTTAATAGTGTTTAAAAGTAAAATTCCAGAGATAGAATTGGCATTATCTCAGCAGCCGTCTGGAAGAACAGAATGGAAGAGAGAAGGACAGACAGCCCATTCCGCAAGGTTGTACGGATGTCAGATAATGGGCAAGTAGCCATGGTGGAGAGAAACTTTAGAGAAAGAAGAAGAAAGTCACGTGTTGTCAGGAAGGTCCAAAGTTAAGGGAAATACTCTTAGAAAGGAGAAGGAAAAGAAAGTTCTGCTCTCCTGGGTAGATTTGTAGGCTGCATACCCCAGAAGCTCAGACACTGTGGCTCTATATGCTCATGGTCTAGAGGCTGGGTTTCTGAAGCAGAAGAAAAGTCCATTGTTGCCTTCTTCTTCCAAGTGAATGGACTGCTCCAGCTGCAATGCTAACTCTCCATCCACACCAGAGATGCTAGTGTCCTTGAGGGGGAGTATTTTTCCTCTAACAAATCATCCCATTAGTAAAGTAATAGAGTCATTTGAAAATCTCAGGCTTGTTTGTTTATGAGGTGTTTTATAGGAAAGCTGAAGTCTATATAGAAAATTACAAAAGAGCACAACCAACTTTCATTCACCCTTACTCTTTCATTAAAGTATGTGAACAATCACTCACAAATGCTTTATGTGTGTCTACACAATTGTAACAAAAATGTGTGTATTTGTGTATTATTTTGAACGTAGCTTATAGATACCCTAGTCTTTCCTGATTAAATATTTAATAATATAGTATTTAAAATCTAATTTTTAAAAGTATTGTAAAAGATCAGTTAGATCTTCATGTTGATCCTCCACAATTAGAGCAGCAGCTGTCCCTAAAGCTATTGCCTGTCTGTGGCCCCCATTCCCCTAACGGAGCCATCTTGCCTTGCCTCAACCAGAGAAGACAGGCTTAGCCCTGCAGAGACTTGATGTACCAAGGTGATGGGGAGATACAGAGTGGCCTCCACTCTCTCTATGAAGGGGAGGGGGAATATCAGGAGGGACTCTGTGAAGGAGAGACTGGGAGGAGTGGAGCAGTGACTCAGGGATGTACCATGAATAAATTAGTTGGGGGGAAAAAGCTGAAAATAAGTCTTTACTTTCTAATATTCCACTTTCATTTAAGTACTCTTAGAAAAGAGTACTACCTCTTCCCTCCTTTCAGAAGTTGTAGTTCTGGTACTGATGCTCAAAAATGCTAGTCCAAAATTTTCAGAGAAATAAATATTCTACTTAAATCTTAGGCTCTTTCCAAATTCACATTTTTTTTTTCTTAGAAAACTCAACAGCATCAGCAGAAGCCAGGAATAGGCTCTTTTCTCTTGTAAAATTGCTTCATGGCTTATTTTCATAAATCTCATTTGTATTTGCAAATTAGTTTTGTTAATTTTCTTCATTCCCATAGCCAAACACCAACACTCGAAAGAATGAGGATTATCCTGCAATTATTAGTTTATGAAAATTTCATAGACTTTTATTTATCCAAATTAACTACCAGAATGTTTTTCACTTGCAAAACCTAAACAAGATTTTCTTGATAATGCTGAAGAGAATGTTAGCACAAATAGGCATGGTCACTGGGGAAATATCCAACTGCCCTCTGTTTGGATTTGATGTCAGATTATCCCCCATGGTTGAGGGAAGAGGAGGAGTTATACCAGATACTGTGAGTCTGGAAAACATCAAAGGCCCAGGGAAGTCCTAGACCTGGCTATAACTTATTACTATTGTATACCTAACTTGTTCCAACATCAAACTACTTTCTAAATAACTGAATTTTAAAACAAACAGATATATTCTTATGTTAATTTATACATACAAACTAACTTGTATTTTATTAACCATTATATATATATGTTATATCTTTATATATTATAAAAACATTTATGATTATAATAATAGTTTCTTCAGAAAATGTATCGATTGATTTAGTTTAAGTTATTAATCTGAAAGTATTGCCAATCACATTTCCATTTTAGTTTAGTTTAGTTTACGTGTGCATGTATTTGTGTGTATGTGTGTGTATGATTAATCAGCATATCATTGAGTCCTATCCAAAGACTTCAGCCCCTTCCCTTAGTACATGCTGATCTCATATTGTTTATTTATCTTCCACTTCCACAGACTGGATATGGCCTAAGTTTTTAAATTTTGCCTCAGAAAATTTCTAGGGGCATAACCAGGAATGCAGGCACATTCTTTCCCCAAATATTACAACATAGCTTTTAACTCAATTGTTTATATAGCTCCCCTGTGAAACCTCTTTAACTGCTCCTTCAAGCCAATATTGGCCTTAGAAATGTCTTCTAAGCTCCGATTAAGGGTGGACAGTATGTTCTTCAACTACTTTTCTAGTCTAAATCTCTAAAATCTTCATTGCTTCTCCAAAAGTCAGTATGGTCAGCTACTGAAAGTACATAGCAATATGTGACATCTAGTAGCAACTTTTATTTATTTACCTTTCTATTGCTTTGATAAAACTCCACAACCAATCTACCTATAGAAGCAAGAACTTGTTTGGGCTTACGGTTCTGGAAGGATAAGATCACTCCCTCGTGGTAGGAAGCAGAAGTCATGTTGACTTGAATAGCAAGCTGAGAGCCTATATACTGAACTGCAAGGAGAAACCAGGATGCAAATTAGAAATGCTCTTTGATTTCTGAAAGCCCACATCAATGGCCAGTGATGTATTTCCTCAAAAAGGCCATGCCTCCTAAGCCTCTGAAACAGAACTACCAACTAGTGACCAAGAATTTAAATTCATAAGACTATAGGGATTTTATTATGATTCGGAAGACCATGTTATACATTTAACTAAATACATTAAAATTAAGAATTGAAATTCTCAGTCATCTGTTAGTTTTTGATAAACAAATAGAGATATATGCAAAATATATAAAATAAAATAAACTCTACACTTCAAAAGTTCTTCTTTTAGGATCGATAGTGTACATTTGATGTGCCAAATACTCTGTAACATGTCAGAGATATAAAGAAGTACTTACAATAGTCATCAGTGATGTGTTTATAGAAAGATAAAAAGAGAAGAGATGTTTGTGGATGTGTAGTGAGGTATGGGGAAGGGGGTGTCTCTGCGGGTCCATACTGAGGCATCACTTCTCCCTGAGAGTCAAGACACAGGACAGTATAGTATAGAGTAGAGTTTATTCAGGGCATGGGGAGGGGAGTTGAGAGGCTAGCAATGTCAGAAAAAGGCAGAGAGAGAGAGAGAGTAGAGGAATAGAGGCTGGTCATGAGCACACTGAGAGAGAGGCAGAAAGGGAATGGGGAGAGATCAAGAGCAGGAAGGCAAGAGCAAGAGAGAGAGGAAGGGGCAAGCAGCTGCTTTTATACTGAGTCAGGCACACCTGGCTGTTGCCAGGTAACTGTGGGTGGGAACATCCCTGGTTATTGCACAAAGGAAATACAGGGAAAATATATGTTATAAACTATATATGCTGTGTGATATAAAGAAGTATATGAGGAGGGCCTCTAGCATAGGAAAGGGCTCCAACTGGCAAGACAGACTCCATTTTTAAATCAGGCCTCCATTTAATACAGAAGGCACTGTCTTTAGGTTAAGCTTTAATTACTGAAGAAACCACAAACTGTTCCAGGAAGGAACTACACTAGACACAGGCCACCAATGAAAACAGTTCCTAACATTCTGGAGGCTAGAGATAGATATAGATAGATTGCTAAGGCTAAGGCTAACTGAAATCATTGTGAAACAGACTTGTAACTGCCCATTTGATAAGCCTCTCACCTTGCTTGTAACCACAACCAAAGGCTGAACTTGCTCTGGACATTCTGCCCTACTCTGCTGTATTGGACAGACCTGAGGTGGACAGACCTGAGGGACCAAGCTTGAGCGTGAATAAAGACTCCTGGTCATCTTTGGGGATCTTCAGGTCTGGGCATAAAACAGAGCATGCAAAGGAAATACCAAATGGGAAGGGCATTATAAAGGAGATGATATGCAAATCAAAACAACCCTGAGATTCCACCTCATACCGGTCAAAATGGCTAAGATGAAAAATACAGGTGACAGCAGATGCTGGCATGGATGTGGAGAAAGAGGGACACTCCTCCATTGTTGGTGGGATTGCAAGCTGGTACAACCACTCTGTGGTTGTAAATCAGTCTGGTGGTTCCTCAGAAAATTTGACATAGTACTACCAGAAGATCCAGCATTTCCTCTCCTGGGCATTTACCCAGAAAATGTTCCAACTTGTAATAAGGACACATGCTCCACTATGTTCATAGTAGCCTTATTTATAATAGCCAGAAGCTGGAAAGAATCCAGATGTCCCAGGCATCCAAGTTAGTTGGCTCTGTTGGTCTTCCTATGGAGTTGCTTCAGCTACTTCAGTCCTTTCCCTAAGTCTTCCACAGGAGTCTCTGACCTCAGTTAAATGCTCATCTGTCTAGTATCTGCATCTGTCTCAGTCAGCTGCTGGTATAACCTCAGAGGACAATTGTCCTAGGCTCCTGCAAGCACCACATGCAATCAATAATAGTGCTAAGGTATGGCCCCTGCCCAAGGAGTAGATCCCAATCAATAATAGAGCTATGGTATTGCCCCTGAGCAAGGAGTAGATCCCAGTTTGGACTGGCCACTGCAGGCCTTTCCTTCAGTCTCTTCTCTATTCTTGTGCCTGCATTTCTTTAGTCAGGAACAGTTCTGTATCATATATTTTGAAGGTGGTTTGATGACTCCATCCCTCCACTGGGGGCCTTATCTATCTACTGGAGATGCTTTCTTCTGGTTCCATATGCCCACTGTTGGCCATTTTGGCTAAGGTCATCCTCATGGACCACAGTCTCTGGGACTTTGTAGAGGTTCCGTGACCCCTCCCACCACCACTCAGACGTTGGGTATTTCTATTCATTCTCTTTGTATTCTGGGCTTCTCTCCTTTCTTCTTCCCAAAACTGATCCTGTCCCAATTTCTCCTTCCTCTCCTTCTCCCACCCAGGTCCCTCCCTCTCTTTCTCTATCATGATTATTTTGTTCGTCATCTAAGTGGGATTAAAGCATCCTTAGTTGGGACTTCCTTATTATTAAACTTCTTATGGTCTGTGTTATGGGTATTTTGTACTTTTTGGCTAATATCAACTTATCAATGAGTACATACTATGCATGTCCTTTTTTCTGCCTTGTCCTGAACTACTCACTGCCCAACCCTACCTGTACTTGTGGTTTGGACATGAAACGACACAGAATCAATGACACAGTCTCAAGGAGCAGGTGAGAAATGCCACAGTGAGATGAGATCACCTGAACATTGCTGCAAGCTCCTTTAATATCCTCCACTGGAACCCCATTGGTCCTATGAAATCATCTCTTCTATATAGCAGTTTCTGATTGGCTGGCGTTGTCTGAGGCAGCAATCCTTCCTCTCTCAGGCAGTCTTCAATTAGGTCATCCTGCAGGAGATGCCTTGTGACTACATGGCCCTAGGTGGTTATGTAGAGATGGCCTCCACAGTTTCTCCTACATGTTTGGGTCTGGTTTACTTCACTCACGATGATATTTTCTAGTTCCATCCATTTCCCTGCATAGATTAGAATGTAATATATACTAAAAGCAGGTTTATCAGGAAGCTGCCCTTGGTTAGGGTAAGTTCACTGGCAAGAAGGAAGATGTTAAGAAAGTCACCATGGGGAAAAGAGGGGAATGAGTGCCCCCTGCTCTGAGAGAAGAAAAGGAGGAGGAGGAGGAGGAAGGAGAAGGGGGAGGGAGAAGGAGGAGAAGGAGAAGGAGAAAAGGGGAAGAGAGAGAAAAGAGAGCGCAAAACATCTGGATTATATATGGAAGAGTCTCTGAGGGAAAAGGCAGGCCAGGCCCTGGAATGGGAAGGTCAAGTTTGGGGACGGCATATGCTAGGTAAGGATTGATGGATGCTAGAAGAATCTCCAGGCCAGGTTTGCTTTGATGTGTAAAATATGCACCTCAGTTCCTTGTTCCTGGTCTGAAACCAAACACAAATAATTCAGAAATTATTAATATTCCAAAGAGAATAGTTAGTTAAAAATTGTTTTGTGAGCAAAAACAGGATAGCAGAAGCAAGAAAAAAAAAAAAAAAAGACACTGTGCATAGTAGTGCTGAGCTGAGGTGAAAACAGACCAGAAGCTACAAAGTCTGCCCCATGACATCATATTTGCAGAAGGAAGAGACAACTTATTGCCATCTGGAAGCTTAATAATCTATTTGGTGAAACAAAACACACAAGCAAATTAAATTATTGTGGCATGACTTAAATAAATGCTACCTTGACAGGAATGACTAATTTGCAGGTGAATGGTAGGGTCAAAAGCCTTTGGGGAATTCAGAGGGGAAAGATACCTCCTCTAACTACAAGTGACTAAGACTCAATAGAGAAGGAAAATCAGAGTACAGTCCTAAGCTCGACCTTGAACAGTCCTTACTCATGTCTATGTCTGGTTTAGTGATGGCTGTTCACATAAAATACACATTAAAGCTGAAGGAAAATCAACACAACTGTCTTGAAATGTATTGTACTGATAAACACAACTTGTTAAAATTAACATCATCTAAAGCGATTTCTTTTATTTGGTTTTTTTTTTTCAGTCAAGTTCTTTACCCTTTTGAGTCAGTTCCCTTTCATTGACAACGGATTTTCATATTGTACTCACATGATTTTCCTGTGAGGGTTTTGGTGTGTGCATTTATACTGTTGAGAAGTCAGAAACATTCCTTCTCCAACACAGCAGCTTGACTACAGAAACGTTTTGCCATCAGAACTCTTTTGAAATATACACTCTTTGGGAAAATGTGTTTTTCAAGTAGTCCACTTTTATGAATAGGAGAAAGAAAAGGATAAATTTATTCTATTCACAGTTTGCAAAATTGTCCATTTAACAGTGTTGCTTTCAACAATGCTCAAATGATTAGCTCTAATTCCAGTGCTTTAAAAGCATACCTGGACTTGTTTTTTCTGCCTCTTTTTCTTAATGAAAAATAGTATTTGTCTAGAAACACAATAGAGAGTAGATGATGTTGACAACAGACAATTTTTCTCTCCTCAAGAAAGGTGATTGATGCCACAGGTACATTACCTTGTCAGTGATTATTGTATCTTATCATTCATTCATTCATTCATTCATTCATTCATTTATTTTAGTACTTTTGCTGAAAACCATGGTGACCCAATTACATAAGATATTGATTTGAATAGATCAGCTTTGTGTAAAACCATCTCTTGAAACACATTATAAAGTTGGATAACAATATCTAATAAAAAGTGTCCTTGGAATTGATAATTTTCCATCTGCTTGGTTATAAAGTCTAATGCGCATATTTGACTTATGCTTAAAGGAAAGAGACTGTGCTGCACTGACTTCTTTGCATGCCAGTTTGTAGGAAGTTTTGCAATAGTTTAGATTGCAGTCTCAGAGTCAAGGAAAGTGTCTTTTCCCTCAAAATAAGGAAAGCATATTAAAGTTACTGTATGTTTTAGAAAGATCACATGAAATATAAAATGTGCCAATGTCTGGGAAAAAAAGGGAATATAGCATAGTAAATTCTGAAGTTGAATTTCTGTCTCATGGAGACAGTGGAACATCCATTATTTTCCTTGCAATTAAAAGATATAATTTCATGTATATTTTATAATGAAAAAATGTAAACTCAATTTTGTCTGTGTTCTGGTGAAAGTGGGGTATTGAATTAGCCTGCTATTGATAAGTTGGGCGTAATCTGTTGCTATATGTATAGTAGTATATGTTTTATATAACATGATACAGTTGAATTTGGTCTTCATGTTTACTTATATTGTCTTTTTGTATGATTCTTCTAATGATTGTAAATAGCTTTCTTTATTATTTTTATTAATTTTAGTTGAAAATTTACTTTGATGTTACTTTCACAACCTCTGTTTATTTTTGTTCCATTTTCATGAACCATCTTTGGTTATTTTTTCAATCTGTAGTAGTTCAGTCACTGGTAGTGAAATATGGTTTTAGAGTTCAGCACTCCTGGTATTTAATCCTGGTTTTTAATACAGTCAACAATCGCAGGTAATTTATTTTATTATTATTCTATTGTTTAAGTTTTTATTGAAAATAGATACTTTTCTAGTACAATACATCCTGACCACACGTACCTCTCTCTCTCCACTCATCCCAGCTTCCCTGTACCTCTGCTCTCCCCCACATCTGTCCTTCTGCTCATCTTCCATTCAGAAAACAGCAGGTCTCCAAGCCACACCCACTAACAGGACAAAACAAGATAACATGATACAATATGAAAAGGTGAAAGCTCTCCTATCAGGCTGGACAAGGCAACACAATGGGAGGGAAAGAGTCTAAAGAGCAAGAAAATCTGAGGCAGAGATACATCTCTTCCCACTCTTAGGAGTCCCACAGAAATGCCAAGTAGCATCCTTAACATATACACAGAGGACCTTGGGGAGAGGCTTGGGGACGGCTTAGAAACATGGGATGCATGGAGAGAGGGAAATTGTGGGTGCCTTGCACTATAGAAGAGAAGAATCTATTTTCAATTTAAAAAGTCATGTTAGATTTAAATATCTATATACAATACATGTAAAAAAACATATTATTACAAATGGAAGTGGAAGCAAAGTTTTGTATTATCATAGCTAGGGAAAATATCTAGACCATTTATCTAGATAAAACAATATGAACTAAACAGAACCCCCAGAACTCCTGACCCTAGCATCATATGTAACAGAAGATGGCCTGGTCAGCCATCATTTGGAGGAAAGGCCCCTTGGTACTGTAATCTTTATATGCCCCAATACAGGGGAACACCAGGGCCAAGAAGTGGGAGTGGGTGGGCAGGGGAGCAGGGAGGGGGGAGAGGGAGGGGACTTTCAGAATAGCATTTGAAATGTAAATTAAGAAAATATCTAATAAAAAAAAAATCTCTTGGCCTGGGTTTGTAGTTAATGTTTCCATGAGCATCCATAACTTTCTGGCATTTCTACTGGAACAGAAAATTTTGACCATTATATGTTAAAACTGTCATCTTTAGTTACTTAAAACACACGTTGTGAGTCGGGCGGTGGTGGTGCACGCCTTTAATCCCAGCACTTGGGAGACAGAAGCAGGCAGATTTCTGAGTTCGAGGCCAGCCTGGTCTTCAGAGTGAGTTCCAGGACAGCCAGGGCTATACCGGGAAACCCTGTCTCAACACCCCCCCACCAAAAAAAAAAAAAAAAAAAAAAAAAAAAAAAAACAAACACACACACGCATCACACACGCTGTGCTATATAAAGTTGTAAATGTTTGGTGTGGCTTAATGTTAGACACACTCTTTCCATCTGCATTATTGAGTGGTCAACACAAATGATATAATATCATTAAGAACTTATTTTGACAACAATTTACTAAACAAGGATGCCAAGGGAGATAACCTTGGATGACACATAAATGTTTCATTATTCCAAAGGAATTTGGTTATAAAAACAAGGATTTTAGTAGCCATTAAATATTTGAGGACTTTCCAACATATTAGATTTTTACCATTAGCCCTGCTGACAAAAAGAGTTAGGGTCCAGTCCATTGATCACCAAGTAATGTAGCTTTTATGTCAGAGCATGATGATAAAATAAATTTAAAAAATTATATGTGGTCATTGTATAGGAAGGGTTCTTAAATATATAGTTTATTTGACTGAAGTTTAATTTATTTAAAAAGTTGAGTCTGCATAAATACCTTTCTGAGAAATGAGTGAGAAAGAACAGCTGAAGAAAATAAATATAACCTCTTCTTATTTTTCTTTTAGCATCATCTGTTGGTATTTTTATAATATTTCATTTGCTACAATTTTGATCCTGTGAACAGCCTTCATTCCTTTTCACTTTTGTATTTGTGCCCATCTATTTTATGATAAGATGTTACTCTGGTGCCTGGCATACCTATGGAGGGTAGAGAATATATTGGGGAATCACTCTTTTCTCTCACAACATGGGTGCTAGGTATTGAACTTAGGACATATGGGTTGGTAACAAATGCCCACTGAATCATCTCTCTGAGCCAATTAGAATTGGTAACAGAAAAATTCCAGGGGTTTAAACATCACTCCTTATTTTTTCCAAAATAACTGAAAGAATAATGGGAATGAGGGGTGGGGTTCCCTGATTGTGCTGGTTGGTTTTATGCCAACTTGGCACAGGAAAATTCATCTGAGAAGAAGGAATCTCAATAAAGAGAAATGCTGCCATAAGATGTGCTTAGAGAAAGGACTGGAAGGAATTTTCTTAGTTGATGATCAATAGGGAAGGGCTCAGGACTTTGTGTATGGTAACACCTTTGTGCTGATGGTCCTAGGTCTATAAGACAGCAGAATGAATAAGCCATGAAGAGCAAGTCAGTGAGCAGCTCCTCTCTATGGCCTCTATATCAGTAGCTGCTTCCAGGTTTGTGATCTGCTTTAGTTCCAGTCCTAAACTCTTTCTAGGATGAATACTAATGTGGAGATGTAAGCTAAATAAAGCATTCCTTCCTAACTACCCTTTGGTTGTACTGTTTCATCACAGACATAGAAACCATAACTAAGACAATGTTTATTTTCCTAATGCAACCTTTTCCAATCTGGTAACAATAAGTAGTTTTTCCTACCATTATTGGGACCAGAACATGAACAAAAGATGATGGTTAATAATTAGTTGTCATTGTTCTTTTCTACATATTTTAGTTAACTGACAGTTTTCCTTGGAAATTACACAATCTTAAATACCCTGAATACATATTTATGAAATTTTTAAATACTAAAAATTTTATATGTATTTTCTGACCCATGAGATGGATCATAGTGTCTCTGAAGATTATTTCACATTCGCACCCATAATACTTGGTGATGATATGCACGTTTCGTTAATGATTTTTCCAAACTAACCCTTTTATTCTGAAACAAACCAAACAAACAGCAACTCAACACAATATAATTCTTTTCTTTTCATTACAGTCTTGTTTCTCTACAAGGCTGAGAGACAATAATTTTTTATGAGACCAGATTCACAGTATTGTACAACCAATTTAAACTTATCACAGAACAGCTTACAAATAAATGAGACTCAGACTTTGGTTATTTTGTTTAGCTTTGACAATTACTGGGGTAACCCCAATCCAGTGTTCTAACTGCCACCCTAGCTACCACCCCAACAGTGAAACCCAAATACTTGCTCCTTCTCCTGTCTACCTGCACTTGGTACATCTCCCCTCATGACAGTTTCTTTTCTTTCTTGTCTTTTCTCTTTCTCCTTCTGTCTTTCTCCTTCAACCAGGCCACTCCAATCCCAGCTACTGCTAATCCCTTCAGGATTTGGCTGTAGAAAATTTTACTTTAATTTTAAAACTCAATAGTTTTCAATCAATGAACAGGATTTGCCCAGCAAAAGCTTGTAAACATGAGAATCTATTAGTAGGTATTCACTTTCAGGTATAGAATTTAGCATACATTCTCTATATAGCAACAGACCAAACCTCAACACACAGAAAGGAAATTATTAAATAAGGTGATTAAATATTATCCTATTTTTCCTCAAAACGGTATAGCAGATGGTCAGATATAAAATTGTATTTCAAAATTAAATAAAGAAGAACACAGAGCAGGGTTTTTGTTTGTTTGTTTGTTTGTTTTGGGGGGGGTTAGTTTTGTTGTTGTTGTTGTTTAAGAAAATAGCATTAAATGTGACTAACATAGAATGGCAGGTTTATGTACAAATAATAAAACAAATTTATATGTACAAGACCATTGTCTGTTTATTTGACAGGAATCCTGAAGTGAGAAATCTGGCATTTAAATGATGGATGTGAAGTAGATTCATATGCAGAGTTTGGAATGCCTAAAGCCTACTGTGACTTCTGAGTTTAAGCTAGAAATCACATTCACTATCTCAAACTCACAGCTTAGTAGTATGTGAGGTCAGTGACACAAGACCCCTCGTGGCTTTTTATACATTCTTAAAGATAGAGTCCAGTGGAAACTGGATGTTTGGCGTGGGCTGTTGTTACACGACAATCAGGGGACTCAGCAGATCACCCTCAATATACGCAAAATGTACAGTGTTTGTGTCTGCACAATTCACAAAGTGATTAGTGAATGTCCTGCTAAAAAAGAATAGACACAAGAACTTTTAAACATGTTGTATTTTGACATGAAAAGTTTTGCTGTATGGAAGAACAGAAGATTCGCTCCTCTTTCTTAGTAAAATCAGTTAAGATGGGCTTCAGATATGCCTGAACAGGTTTCAGATAGTAAATTATTGAAGAAGTGAAACACCTTCACATTTTAGACACTGTACTCTGCAAGAGTAATAAAGTTACCAAATGTCAATCACAGTGAGTAAGGCTGTCTTTGTGTTCATATTTTCATTTTGTATTCACCATACTAGAACTTCTCTTTAGTTTTCAGCATAAATAGAATTCATTACAACTTAGTGCAAGAATATGCAATATCTTATCATCGTCCATAATTAAACTTCTAGTCTTCCCCCAAATTTGTGATAATAAGTGAAGTTTTGCTCCAGGTATTTTTAATGCAAAATGACATATTTTTTTTTAACTTGGTGCTGTGAATTTCACTCTTAACTTATCACTCTTGTGCTTTTTATTTTTAGATAAAACATTAGCCTGATTATAAAACCAATTCAGAACCAATGAGCAGTAGTGATGAATGAGTTATGGCATATTTGACTTATCTATGAATCATATATTTTAGACAGGGAATATTATAAGCCATTTCTAAATGGGAAAACTAATTTGTTAAGGGATGGCAATTCATTTTCATATCAGTAGTCTCTCAGGATAATTTATGGTTTCAAACACCCAACTTCAAGTTGCATTCCTCTAATGGTTCATATCTCTTTGATAATCCCTGTTCTTCTAGTGCAATATCTTTCACCAAACACATTAGAAATACGCTTCCTTTTCTCCTGAGATAAGACTTATGTATGAATTACTGCAGAGATAAACTCTATTCAACGTTATTTTCAGAAGTCATAGATGGCCATGTTTCTTTCCTAGACAAAAGTTTGACCTCAGACTTTTAAATAGTCATGTCATTATTTTGTCAAAGCTCAGGAATATTCAGAAATTTATAAAATCATCTCATTATTCTTTGTATTTTCACAATGCTGTTCTGTAGCAGCAACTGCAAATCTATATAAAGACCTGTCTTCTGATATTTTTTCTTATAAACAGCTACAATTTAAAAAATTGTTTACTAGTACATGACATGACTACCACAAACCAATTCCTGCTGTCAAAAGTCTTTGAAACTAATCAGAACATGAATGAAATTTTGTACAAACCAGAATCAATGCAGATAACTGATTTTTTTTTTCAATAATGGGTTTCTCTAGAAATGCTGGTGGTGCCAAACTCTGTATGATTTGGGATTTGATGAAGAATAAAGATCATAATAAGCAGCCTAGAAAACGGGATTTTTTGTTTGTTTGTTTGTTTGTTTTTTACAAAGATCTAGTCATCTGCCAAAGATCTAGTCATCTGCCTTTGCCATAACTGGTTTAGAAATTCTTGTTAGGCTATCTTCTCATTTGATGTTGTCTCTTAAATCATGGTTTACATGAGGGAACAAACACCGTGTGAAAATGAGAAATGGGAAAAAGAGAGACTGGAATGCCTCGGGATGTATCGGAAGCTCTTACAAAAGTAAGAAGTCAATAGGACAAATAGAAACTGCTAAAACAATGGAATACACATCTGTTGCTCATTACGCCAGTGACAATTTAGGTTATTCTTGGGCATTGCTCATCAAAGTTCTACTCATGAATGAGGACCTCAATGTACAGAAAACTCACATAAAATGACTACTAAGAACATTTTATATGCAGTCAATTGCTTTCACCTGCGATAGCACATTGATAAATATTTGTCTGAAATGTGAAGGTATTAGCTCTATTTCATTTCTTGTTTGCTCTTATTATGAATTATTTATTTTACTTTTCAAATCTCATGAAAATATCTCTTAGATATCTTCATGTTCCCTAGACCATAAAAGAAGAGAATATCTGTGGAATTCAGATTGAAAAGATGACATAGTAAAATCATGCCAGGTAGAATGAGATTCATCTTAGCAAGTTAGAAATATTAGTTATCTAGTAAGAACATAATTATTTTCGTTTACATTTTAGTAAGAAAGCCCATATTCTTATTCTTTTTTAATTTTTAATTTTTAATTTCTTTTCTATATTTTCAGAACATCTAATGAGATATCAATGTACTAAAGTAAACCTAGTGGTTGGACTACATAAAAAAGGTAGGAAGTAGTTTTATTGTCTTAAATCAATATTTCTAATAACTTTAGGTTAACTAGTGCACTTCTTTGCCACATTTTCAAATTCTTTTCTTGTTTTTTAGTATTCCTCAAAATTTAGTATGTTTCTCTAAAATGCCAATATATTGTTTTGTGTTACTATTGATAATCAGTTTCAAAATATTTGCATAAATATCACTTAATATATTTGTGCTTTTTTCTTCCCATGTTTTCATACACTACTTAACTGTTTAAATAGGAGAAAATATACAAAATTATGCCAAATTGTATTCCTTGTTAAATAAAATTAATATATATCTTGTTTTAATAAATATAACACCATGTATGATTATATTGAAGTGCTTCCTGTCAAAGTTATAGGTAATTTTCATATACCAATTTTTATTCATACTAAAAATAAAGGTGCAGCACTGTAGAGCTATGAAAAAATAAGTAAGTAGAACCACAGTAGGATTATGAAAGAAATAAATTATACAATTTGTGACAACAAAGCAAATCAAAATAAAAATTTATAGTGAGTCAGTAAATTATAACTTATACATTTAGAATCCTCAATTGATTTTTAAATTAAAAATATTTATTATTCAAAATTGAATATTATACTACATTAATTTTCACAAGATAATCTTTAAATGTATGTTATTTATCAATCTTTCATAATTGCATCTTCAATTCTCTCAAGCTCCAACGCTTATGAAGTTGGTTCAAAACAGAGAGTGTCAACCAGGAAAAAGCCACATTTGCAGTGTTTCAGTGAAGAAATTCCAACTGCCCACCACTGACTGAATACATTTTTAAGTATTAAAGCATAAACAAGTTCTAGGAAATGCACCAATAACAGTTAGCCTTAAAAACTATTGTCATATAATTCTTCAGATTATTAATTTAAACTTGTCTAAAGTTTGAGATATAGCATTTCAGCTTATATATAATTACCAAGAACAGAATTATTAAAAAAATAGCAAATTACAGGTCACCCTCTATGTGAATCATTTTTATGAATGTTTAGGCTTTTATTTAATTTAGAAGTTCAAAGTCAATACAAGTAGTTCTTTTCATTGATATGATGGAATTGCATGGAGTTGGGAAATTCTTTGGCTAAGAAAAAAGAAACAGCTAAATAATCATTGTCAACAATATTGATTGAAAGACACCCTATAGGAGATGAAGTAATCACTACTTTGGGCTCAAGATTCTTACAAAAACTATCCACAGAGAAAAAAGAAAATCCAAGTTTGTTAAAGACAAAGGTTAATGTTGAAGGGTAAAGTAACAGACAGAGAGAAGTTTTGAGGAACCTTTTGAACTAAAGTAGATAAAAATAGAAGTCAGCAGGCCAAGGGAGAAGAGATATGGCAACAATCAGGGTCTTTGATCTGCAATACCTGGATAAAATAGTGGAATTTCAGAGGTCCACAGAGATGAGCTACCAGAGAGAGCTATCTCAAGTGTGGCACTGTCAGACAGTGTACAGTTGACTCCTTTTATCATCCATCAAACTCAGGATAAGCAAAGATTTCTAGAAGAACTATACCATGAAAGGTCCTAATAGCTTTTCCTAAAATCTATTTAATGTGACCAATCATGAGGAAACAAAGTACAGGCAGAAATGGAAACAGGTCAGGTAGAGAGCATGGGTAAAGAGTAGTAAATAGTAACTTTTCTATGTGCATCACTTTCTTTAGGTTGGGCAAGTTTTCTTCTATAATTTTGTTGAAGACATTTACTGGCCCTTTCAGTTTGGAATCATCACTCTCTTCTACACCTATTATCCTTACTTTTGGTATTCTCATTGTGTCCTGGATTTCCTGGGTGTTTTGGGTTAGGAGCATTTTGCATTTTCTTTGACTGTTGTGTTAATGTTTTCTATATGAGATTCTCTCTTCTACCTCCTGTGTTCTCTTAGTGATGCTTGCATCTATGACTCCTGACCTCTTTCCTAAGTCTTCTATCTCCAGTGTTGTCTCTTTTTGTGATTTCTTTATTGATTCTATTTCCATTTTTAGATCCTGGATGGTTTTATTCAATTCCTTCTCCTGTTTAGTTGTGTTTACCTGTAATTCTTTAATAGATTTTTGTGTTTCCTCTTTATGGTCTTCTACCTGTTTACCTATGGTCTCTTGTATTTCTTTAAGGGAGTAATTTGTGTCCTTCTTAAAGTCCTCTATCATAATCATCCCAGTCTTGCTTCTCTGGTGTTGTGTTGAGGTATCCAGAGCTCCCTGTGGTGGGAGAACTGGGTTCTGAGATGTTAAGTAGCCTTGGTTTCTGTTGATTATATCCTTGCCCTTGGCTCTCACCATCTGGTTATCTCTGGTGTTAATGGGTCTTGCTGCCTCAGAGTTTGGCTTGTCCCTCCTACAAGTCTGTGTGTCTGTACTCCTGGGAGACCAGTTCTTTCCAGGAGGAATTTGTGTATAGAGAACTCTGGTACAGGGTCAACTTTGGGGTGCAGACAGGAATCAGAAGGTTACTGTCACCAGCTGTTCCTTGATTCCTGTATCTTGATAGCTCTGGAAGGGTCCCTCTTTGGCCAGGAATCTGAACAGAAGTGGTTGTCTTACCTGTGTTTGCAAGTGTGTTGACACTCCTGGGAGACCACCTCTCTCCTGGATGTATTTGTATATGTAGCACAGGATCAGCTCAGGGCACAGAGGGAAACCCGAATGCTCCTTTACCAGGCTGCTTCTTGGCTCCTGTGTCCTGAGAGTTCAGAGCAGGTCCCTCTGAGCTGCATTGTTTGTTTTACCTGAGCCTACACTTGTCTGCACTTCTGTGAGGCTGGTTCTCTCCCGGTGCTATTTGGGTATAGAGCCCTGTGACAGAGGATCAGCTCCAGGCCAGCAAAAGATTTTTTAAATACTCAGGAAAATATGTTCCAAAATGTCATTTCAGAAGATATCTAATCTGTGAAAATATAAAGTAGACACAAATGAAAAACAATGACAGTCACAACTTAATAGGTAAGATTGGAAGGCTATGCACAGTTGTGAATGACAAGGCTTATTTTTGAGCCTGAGGTTTTTAAAAGCAGGCAGTGTTAAGAAATGTGAATTTCACTGTTTTGCAAAGAAAAAAAAAAAAAAAAAGACTGATCAAAATACTGCTCTGCTCTTTGTCTGCATCTAAAAGTGCAAATCTCTGGATGCTTCCTCAACAGATGACTTACCTGGTGTTACAGTAGCGCCTTCAGCCTTCAGAGGATTTCACTTCAGCCTCTAAAACTCCTGACCACCCAATCCACCTTTTGTTCAGTTGTTCTTTGTTACTCCATCTTCACACCATATGACCCAGAAAATAAATCATTTAAATAGTTGACTAAATATTTAGCCCTTAACAGAAAAAAAGAATGTACTTGAGCATATGTAATGAATGCCAGTCTTGGTAGTCCAGGACTATAATTTATGCTTCTGGAGATGCAGAGGCATGAGAGCAAAGTTCCAAGTCCCGCCTGGGCTTCATATCTAACTCATAGAATGCTTATCTAGAATTAATAATGCACTAAATTCAATACAATACCAAATAACATATAACATGGACACACACACAAACACACACACACACACACACACACACACACACACGAGCATGTCTTGAGACAATAAGAAAATGTTCAGAATCTATTGGAGAGTACAAGAAGAATAGGAAATAAATAAATTATATATATATATATATATATATATATATATATATATATATATATATATATAAGTTTAGAGTAATTTGAGCCAGAGGTGAAAAGGACATTTTGTTTTTAGATTCTCAGTGAGCAAAAAAACAAACAAAAATCAAGAAAATGACAAGTTTCAAAGTTACAGTAGATTAAAATATTATCAAAATATATAGGTGACATAAATTGTTTTTCTTTTTAGTTATATCAGCTTTACTTTTCATTCACTCTAAGGATACTCTATTACAGCATATCCCTAGAGAATCAGAGATTTCTGTTGTCTTCTAGAAAATTATAATATTCAAAATGTATATTTATCTTTTATTTTAAATAAAATTTTATTTTACTATATCTTATATATTTTTGATATTTTACACATGACTATTGCATTTACATCATTTTTTCCTTTCATTCTTCCAACAACTACCATAACTATCATTCCCTCTAAAAGTCATGATCTTTCATTTTTAATTATTACCATACATATATAGACACACACGTGCATATATATATGCATGTATACGTCTAAGTAGAACTTACTGTTTTCATATAATCCTGATCCTATTTACATGTGTTTGAGGCTGACTCTTTGAACTTTTATCATCTATGAGAGGCAGTTTAACTACAGAATACTTATTCTTCCTCCCTCAGCAGCAATTAATTTTCTATACAATTGAAGCTGTTTTTGTTCAGTTCTTGTTTAAGCAATACTATCTTTGAGATCTTATAGGTGTGGGTTCCGTGTTATATATAAGGTACTATTTCACAGCAGATGACCTTGCCTTCTGGCTTTTATAATTGCTCTGCCTCTCTTCCATCATGTACTGTGAGCCTTAGGTGTAGGAGTTGTCCTAGAGATGTTTAGAAATTTGTGTGAAGGCACCAAAAATGTATTTAGCAGATAGACTAGTTGTTGATATGGATAATAGTCCCTACCACCCATGGAAAAAAGACATTTTGATAAGTTTTAAGAGATATACTTATATGTGGATATAAAGATAAATATTTAGATTATGATATGTATTTTACTGGATTGTGTTTTTTAAATATCCAGTAAAATTCAACAATACCATATATGTTCTAAATACCTAGTACAGAATATAGGAGTGAAGAAGAAAATCCTCTTCATTGAAACTAATAATGTTGCTAATGACACCTTGCACTTCAGACACAGGGCTTGGAAGGAAAAGAGCTGAAACTGACCTGGAAGCCTCCTCCTTGAGGAGCTGGTCTCATAATATCCAAAGATCCTATGCAACATGGCAAGAGAGAAAAGCAATCAGTAGTCCTAGATGTTAAGAATACATTTGCTAACAATGACCAGCAAGGCAAAATATACTCAGATTCAGTAACGTCACTCAGATCTTGGAGGGTAACCATGATCCCACAAGTATGACATGTCACATTCAATAACAGAGAATTAATAATTAGAACTGTAAAGTTAGTCATTGATGTGTGATTAGTGATTCTATCAAATCTAGAATAGAACGTATTACTATAAATTTCCTAGAAAGTATAATTCTCAACTTTATTTTTAATACCTGTCCTAATATTCATGTATTGAAACATTTACAAAGGAACCCCTATACCTAAGTTTCAAGGAATGTTGCAGAAGGGTGGGTGAGAAGTTTCAATGGGGAAATGCAGCAGGGTGTCTGTCCTTAAACAATGCCTTTTCTATATGACAGAGAACTAAACCTATGAATGATCGTCTAAACAAGACCCAAGCAAAGACAACACTAGTTGACATGGAAATATATTTGGTGGCCTACTCATAGATAAAAGAAATAGAGACAATTGATGGCTAATAAAAGATCAGTTTGCTGTTTCCAGGTATGAGATACATGTTAAGCTATTCAATCACATGTAGTCATCCCTAAAAACATACAGGTATGAACAAAACTAAATGAACTCAGAAATTTATTTACAGACATGTATCCTTACAGGCATACATGCATATATGTATATAAAATAATAATAAAAAAGTCAATAAATTGAGAGGGAGTGGGTTGAACATGGAGGAGTTTGAAATGGGGGGGAGAAGGTGAGGTTAGAATGATATGGGTTCAGTATTATACACATAAACACGCACAGAGACACACACACACTCAAAACAAATAAGCACTCATGAAACAAGTAGGCAATACTTTACCTAGAGCTGTGTTAGCTTCATACATTGTGATTTTTCTTAACAACAGCACAGTATTTCAATTATGTTATAAGAAAGCTAAGTTTTAGAAAATCAGTATAAACAGAAAACTCCAGAAGAAAATATTTAGAAACCAATAGAGTAATTTGTTAAGTAAGGAAAACCTATTAAGCAACATCTACTTTCCACAAATTCAAAATTAATGTAATTATCGTCTGTCAGTATAAAAAAAGAAAATAATTCCTTTACTTTAATATTTATTCATTTAAAGAGACCTGGAAATTTCTTAACTTTATGAAGTAGTAGAAAGTCACAAGTACTCAAAATTTCAGAGACAATTTAAAGGTTAGGTTCAATCTTAAATAGCAAGTAATAAAATATATGTAATGAACAGAGAGAAGATAAAAGGATTTTACATTATTTTTAAGACTTATTTGAATTTTAATTTTGTGTATTTATGTTTGTGTATGTCTGATTGAGAATGGGTATAGAGTGCAGAAGAGGATGTCACATTATCTGGAGCTGGAGTTAAATTGTTTGTAATTTGTTCCATGTGGATGCTGTAAACTGAACTTAAGTCCATTAGGAAAGCACTCAGTGTTCCTAACCCCTTCAGTCTATTCTTTTGAGATGCTGATTACAGGGGATAATTAGTAAGAGTTCAGAAGGAAATTTGGAATTGCTTTAAAACACATGTCTTAAGGAAGAGGTGTATTTATATACTCTGGTGATTCAAGGAGGAGATAAGACTACTTCCTTGAGGTGTTAATTTGATGGTATTTTCAAGTGTGCCAAGAGTTTAGATAGCACAGCTTTTCAGGAGAAAAAATTTCTCCCATTATATATGTAGATAATAAATAATAAAATTAATAGATTTTATGTCAATCACATGAATAGGCAAGTTGTATGTGATGAGAGCAGAACATATGATGAGAACTTAGCAATGGGAATTGATAAATAGAAACACTGAAAGATTCCCTTACTATCAACATAAAGATATGTTATTGCTGACATTTTTATTCCAAGGTGATCTATGTTTATGGATCGTTAAAACAATGCAAAAATAAAACAAGATACAAAATGCTTAGCAAAAATCATGTAAAGTTATTATTAATTATAGGAAAATATATATGTTCAATTAAAAAAAGCCTTTAAATATCTATATCAACAATAGTATGTGTACATAATAAGCCCATACAATGGAATTATTACATTCAATTTTTCTTATATTGAAAAATTTATTTTTTCTTATATTGTACAGAGTTGAGCATTTAATATTTTGATATTATCTGAGGTAATAAATAGATATTAAAGTATATGTATATTGAAAATATGAAGGTCATTGATGAATATAACTACAAGTATTTACTAGGAATTTAATAACTAAACAAATGAAATGAGTCCAACCTAATGAGTAGAGGAAAGCAAATGCTTTAGATGTTAATTATCTTCAAAGATTTCTGTAGAGTAACTGCACTTCTAAACAAACCCAAGCAGCTTGTCTGTAGGTGGATGCAAAGCAGAACTAGCTTATGTAATTTTTGTGGAAATGTTACAGGGTTAAGAAAGAAATAAAAGAAGATAGAAAATTTGATTAACATAATAGATAATTTATCCTAACAAAATATTTTGTAGAACATGTGTAGTTAATAGAATGTGGGTTGGTAATGAAACAATTCTGTAGAACAAGGACCAAAACAACAACCAAAGGACAGGAAATTAAACTTTTATGGGTCATTTTAATGACGACTGATTCTCTAGTAGATTTGGAAAGAATAGTATTTTTAAAGACATGACTATGTAAATAAAATATTTACTTGCTTTCAGCTTAAAGTTGTATTTTAAATGAAGATACATGGTAAAGATTTAGTAAAACAGTAACAACAGCTCAAATATTCAACAAATGATAATTTTAAGTATAAAGAGACATTATTTATGATATTTTAAGAGTACAAAGACTTTAAGAATGATTAGTGAAAAGCAGTCTCTTTACTTATAATGCAGAAATAAAACGATGTACAAAATGATTTCAAATTTTGAAAGTTCAAGTTTTCTTTGGAGAAATTGTAGAAATACTCCAATTGTTTCCAGAAGTGAATGCATGGTTAGGGTCAAACAAGGAGAAAGGAGGTTAAAGTCTAGAAAGTAAAGAACAAATATGTCCATGCCATGCAATATTGCATGTGGTTATTTTAGTCAAACAAATCCCACAACACTTGTCCTTCAGCCAAGTTTCTAATTAACAAAATATTGAGTTGGATAATGCGCTCAACATTCTTCAGGTGCTCTTAGCCTGGGCTAGGGTTCAGAATGAAAAATTGTTACTCTCCCTGAGGAGAAGAAAATATCATCTTTGATTATGTCCCTCCAACTGAGCAATTATTTTTCTAAGTATTAACATGAAAATCAGAAATGTATAGTTGTAGACAAGTTATGAGAAGTGTTGACTCTAACCCACTGAAAATAGCATAAATCACATTTTAAAAATATGAAAAAGATGTTCATGTCTGACATCAGTGGGAGGGAGGTTCTTGTCCCTGTGGTTATTTGATGCCCCATCAGAGAGGGATGCAGAAGTGGTGAGACAGGAGAGGGTGGGTGGGTCAGGGAGCACCCTCACAGAGGCAAAGGGGAGGGGAGAGTTGTGGAAGGTAACCAGGAAACCAGGAAGTGGGTTATCATTTGAGATGTAAACAAATGGAATGCATATAAATAAATAAACAAACAAACAAATAAATAAATAAATAAATTCCTAATACACAAACCACAAGATTTTCAAAAAAAAAAAAAAAAAAAGCCAAATTATGGAATTTCTTACTTAGCTTCAAATTTCTCAAATTTTTCATTTCTTTGCATTAAAATTAATTTAATATCAATCAGATAATCTAAAGGTAGCACGTGTCTTTATTATCTCTAAGATTTTAATTAAAATGCAATAGTTTACACTTAATAAGAATTTGATTAATCTTTTTATCATAAGTCAGAGGACATGACAGCAGCTCAGCTTGGTTAAGGTTATCCAGAATAGAATCAATTAGGTGTGTTGGGGGATTTAGAAAATTTATTACTTGTATGATTAATTTATATACATCATTGATTGTTTACTAGTCCCACAATCTCAGGCATTGTTTTATGGCTGTGAAGAAACATCGTAACCATGGCAACTCTTTTAAAAAGAAAACACTTAATTGGAGCTTTTTTTCTGATTCTAGAAGTTTAGGTAGTTATCCATATGGTGGCAGGTAGGCTGAAGTAGAAGCTGAAAGCTCTAAATAAAAAGAAAAAGGGAAAAGAGAGATACTGAGTATGGCTTGATCCTCTGGAGACCCAAAGCACATGTCCAGTGACACACTTCCTCCAAAAAGGCCTCACTTCCCTGTCAAGTGGTCTCTAATGACCACGCATTCAAATACATGAGCCTGTGAAGGCCATTTCTATTCAAGAAAGAGAGACACACACACACAGACACACACACACACACACACACACACACACACACAAAAGAAAGAGAGAGAGACCCATGCACACAGACACACAGACATACAGACACACACATACACACACAGGGACACACAAGAGAGACCCCACACACATACACACACACACACACACACACACACACACACACACACACACACACACGCGCGTGCGCGCACACACACAGGTTTTCTTCAGGCTGTTGAGAAGGAGAAAACAGTCACTTAGTCAAAGTGTCTAGACGTCCCGGAACAAGAGATATCACTGATATGATCCCAGTCTGAAGTCTGGATGCTATAATGGCTGCAAAATATGTATCTGCTCAGGAAGATGGGACCTGTGTGGCATGAAACTTTCCCTTATTGCCGTTAATTGTTCACTCCTGATCACAATATTATTCAACTTGGGTTCATGTTTCCCTTCAGTTTATAGACACAGATGACAGTGAATTCTGGAGGCGATTCATAGATGCACCCACATATTTTTATCTGGGCATCTTTCTAGTCCAACTGAAAACTTTGATTACCCATTGTACAGTCTATATATCTCTATATTTCAATATCTCTATATCTACATATTTGTGTTTTTACCTCAGATTGCAAATCTATTCCAGTCATGTTTCTGTAATTTTATATTCTTGTACTTAATGGCAGTAGTAGACCAATTTATAGATATGTGATCATTCATATTTATATATTTGGTTTGTGTCAGTTTTCTTTGATGAGCATTACAGTTGGAAAAATCTCCCACTCCAATCATCCACAACATTGGCAACGTACTGGAAGTGTATACTTTGGAAGCCAAGAAAATGTTTAAAAAGAGTGTTTGTGGTGAATATCACAGAAACTAATATTATCTATTCAGTTAACATATGGCACATTTTATATTCATCCAAAATGTCCTTTAATCTAGCAAATTGTTACTATTTTCCCACAGCACAATCAGGATCCTACCATGTGTGGCACAGAATGTTTCCCAAGACCTGCGCGGTTCTAAGACTACCTTGAGCTGAAAAATTGACTTTGCTATCTCGTAGATGTGTTTTCATATTCTCGTTTTAAAACACACAAATCAAAGAATCTTGATTGCCCCTTTATTTTCCTAATAATGCTGGCACATTACTTTTGATTAGTCTTTTCTAAAATTGTAGAATGTCACAGGGCACCTAATTGCTTGCCTGAGTGCTTACTGGAAAATATTTATGTTTGTTACCTATAACCAGCATATAACCAGGTTAGTTGACTCTGTTGGCCTTCTTGTAGTGACCTTGATCCCTTCTATCTTCTAGCCCACCACCGGACTCCCCAGTCTCTACCTAATGTCTGGCTGTGGGTCTCTGCATCTGTCTCCATCAGCTGCTGGATGAAGCCTCTCAGGAGACAGTTATGCAAGGTTCCTGTGTGCAAGCATAGCAGAGTATCATTAATAGTGTCAGGAGTTGGTTCTTTCACATGGGGTGAGTATCAATTTAGGACAGTCACTAGTAGGCTGTTTCCTATGTCTCTACTTCGTCTTTGTCCCTGCAAGTCCTTTAGGCAAGACAAATTTGGGATTAAAGGTTTTATAGGTGGATTGTTGTCACTCTCCCTTCTCTGGAAGTTCTGTCTGGCTAGAAAAGGTGGGCATTGAGTCTTTGGTAGGATTCCTCTGGTAGGAATCTAAGGGAGAATAACCCATATAACCTTCTCATGTCCTCTCCCATCCTAAGCCTTCAGCTACTCACCAGAGATGCCCTGTTGTGCAGTGTGTTGCAGGGAAATAAAGAGGGTGGGAGAGAACCTGTGTCCAGCCAGAGCTCCGGTTCTCTGGGCAGGCATATGCAGGGGACTGCCACCAGACTCTCTACCAGTGGGCATCTGGCTGTGGAAAGCCATGGAACCCCAGTCTGTGGGAGTAGAGAAGGAGCAATCCAGAGTCTCTGGACCTCAAGGAGGCAAGAGACAACAGGTTCTCAGTCTTGGATATCCCAGACATTGCTGTACATATAGGAAGAGCTGAGAACAAAAGTGAGGGCCCTGGGGTGTAGCTCCGTGGTCCCCATGGTGGAAGGGAGAAGAAGGCAAGGGGCAGAGGGAGCACTGGGCAGTTCCCACATGGGGGAAGAGTCCTTGGAACAGCCTGGTAGCTGAAAGGCTGGAGGCCTTTCCTGCAGGAGATTAGACACAGCTCTTTAGGGGAAGGCCTATTCCATCATTCAAGTATGGCAGGTCTAGATGAGCAGAGATAGTCCATGGTTTTAGAGCTTTATTATAGAAAGGCAGAGAGAAAGAAAGTAGAAAAGTAGAGGCCAGCCATGGTAATGTAGAGAGAGGAGGAAGGGAGGGGGAGAAGGAGAACTAAAGGTGAAAATGAGAGGTTAGAGCTTTAGAGAGAGAGGAGGGGGCCAAGCAACCCCTTTTATAGTGGGCTGGGTTATTTTGCTGTTGCAGGGTAGCTGTAGGGAGGAGCATACATAGCTATTGTCAGGTAACTGTGAGCTTGGAGTCTAGCCAGAATACCAGGAGCTTGAGTCACTGTCTATGTGACTGATAGTCACAAGATTATGTAGTTGGGTGCTCTGTGGTGTCAGGTGCCTATGTCTGGGGACATGGCTCATTGTTCCTTCCCTTGTAGAATTTTCTACTGGGTCTCCAGAGTAAGCTTTGCTCAACCAAAACACAGGCTAGCTTTTATAGTCCCACAGTGCCCCCTGCCCGTGATGATTTTTACTCTCCCCCCCATCACAGCCTCCCCCCCCCCATCACAGCCTCTCTCCCCACACCACATCCCAGACCTGGTTACCATCCACAATCATCTTTTTCCTCTCCTACCAAATTGCATCTCTCCATCCACCTCTGATGACTATATAGTCTCTCCTTCTGCATGAAGTCCAAGCATCTTCCCTCTGGGAACTACTTTTTACCTAGTTTCTTTCTGTCTGAGGATTGAACCATGGCTATCCTGCAAATTATGGCAAATTTCCACTTATAAGTGACTATATACCATATGTGTCATTCTTGCTTTGGGTTATCTCAGTTAGGACAATATTCTCAAGTTCCATCAATTTGTCTGTAAATTTCATGATGGCTTTGTTTTTTAATAGCTAAATAGCATTCTATTGTGTAGATGTACAACTTATTTTTTAATCCATATTCTTCAGTTGTGGAACAACTAGGTTTTTTTCAGCTACCTTGCTATTACAAATAAACCTGCTATGAACATAATTGAGCTAATGTCCCTGTGGTATACTGGGTAAACTTTTGGGTGTAAACCAAGTTTCTATTTCTTTGTTGCTTATATTTTTATTTTCATGTCTTGAAAAGTTTCCTTTATTTCCTTCACTTATTAAATTGTATTTTCCTGTTTTTTTTTCTTTAAGAGATTTAGTTCTTTCCTTTATTTAGGCTTCTATCATCTCTATAAGACAGGGTTTAAGGTCATTTTCTTGTGTTTTGATTGTGTTAGGATATCCAGGGCTTGCTGTAATTGGATAATGTAAGTGTTCTCTGAAGGTGTCATAGTGCCCTGTCTTTTGTTGATTGCGTTCTTTTATTTTTTTTTAAGTTATGGGGACATTTTTTTTTATTGGTTATGTTATTTATTTACATTTCTAATGTTATTCCTCATTCCTGGTTTCCCCTCTGCAAACCCATTATCTCATTCTCCTCCCCCTGCTTCTAAGAGGGAGCTTCCTCACCTGCTCATCCACTCCTGCCTCACAGCCCTAGCATTTTCCCTAGACTAGGGCACTGAGCCTTCACAGAAAAAAGAATGTCTTTAGCCTTCTGATTGTCCCTGGATGTTCCTGTTGTAGAAAGCATTGGGAAAGGATCTAACTTTGATGATCATGGTGTGGCCGAACTATGATGGATATCCTTGGGTTGGATTATGGAACTTGGTGGAGAGGGGAGAGGTAGTGCAAGTCTCCTAGCAGTTGTCTATGTCCCTAGGGACAAAAAAGTAGGAGATTTGAAGGGTGGGGTAGAGGTATGTAGAGATGTGGCTGGAAAATGAGTTTAGGGTAAAAGCAAGCTTGGCTTAAAATTTTTATTCAATGTTTTCTATTATTTGTTTTCACAAAATATTTAAAAAATACACAAATAAACACAAACTAAGGTTTTTAAACAGAAATCACATGATACCTGATTCTATTATTAAAAGTTCTTTCACTTAGAACACATATGTATACTCCATAGCCCTGCTTAAACTGCTGTCTTTTTTGCATGCTTCCTCCATAACTTTCTTACCGGAGCATTGTAGATAGAGAAGGAACTAAGAAAACTCCTATATATGCTGACATCATACTATCACCATCTGTTTTGTACTATTATCCTAGAAGGCATAAAATGTGTGGATGGCTCAATCTGATAAAGCCTGCTTCACCCCAATAGTAATAGTCTTCCAATATTCTTCCAGTTTCCTACTATAGCACATTTAATTTCTTTAATAATTGTCAAGTCTTGATAAGTATGAACTACTCTAATGTATTAGAGGCTGCAAATACGTTTAAAAGCACTGCAGATTATTGCATTGTGCATATTTATTTTAAATTGATATTGTAAATTCTGCACTGTTGTAAGTTATCATTAGATATATTCTTAGATATTGCCATGGGAAATTCACGTTTCTTTTGTCTCTAAGACAAAATTACCCTTTAAAATAGATCATAATATACACGATAAAAACCTATATACACTCTGAAGTTCTCATTTTATATGAATATTTAAGACACTTGTAGAAAATATTTTTATTCTATAGAAATAGTGTAGCATCTTCAAAAGTTATGAACCTCTCCTATGTCATTATAATTGCCTTCCCCTTTGAACTCACAGTATGAAACTCTTTAGATATTTAATTTCCAATTTAAATTATTTATAGCTTCCATGTATTATGGTTTCTGTAGCTTTGCTAAAACATCATGCCCCAAAACCTTGGTACTAGAAGGGTCATTTCTTCTTAGAACTCAGAGATCACTGTCTACACACAAAGAAAGTCATGGCAGAGAAATTGAGACAGGAGAAGAACCCAGAGGCAGAAGCTGAAAAAGAAGCAAAAGAGGAGTGTTGCCAGTTGGCTTTCTCAGGCTGATTTCATTTATACCTGTGTCAAGAGGAGGCACCACCCAAAAAAGTCAATTTTGTTTTTGTTTTTGTTTTTGTTTACATTAATCTTTGATCAAGTTTTTTGTTTGTTTTTTGTTTGTTTGTTTGTTTGTTTTAACATTAATCAAATATCTTTAAAGGCTTGCCTACAGTCCATTCTTAGCCTTCTCAGATATGTTTGAGAAAAATCAGCTGTCATGTGCATGTCTGTTACACATATTATCCAGTATGCAGGGAATTTAAGTACTTTAACATTAGTTTCTGATATGTTTCAGTTTCATAAGCCTTACACTTTGTAAGCTTTCACAAAGGATACATGAACAATTATATTTTGTGTTTTTCTAATAAAAAATAGACTAAGAACAAATAAGACAACACACATTCTCAGCCAAATATTATTTTGGTCAAATGTTATTGATTTCTCTGGTAAACATGGAATTTACATGTTCTCTTCTTTGTACTTAGTGTTAATGATGACTTACATAGTAAGTGTAGGTTTTATGATACTATGGCTAGAAATGCTTAGAAATCCCTATTTATTAAAAGCAACAACAATATGAAATACAAAATATTTGCTTGGAAATTATACTTAAAATTGGTTAATTTCTTGAACAGTTTTCATGTGTTTATATTCATTTAATACATAATTACTATTCGATATTAGAAGTAATGTAGATTTATAGCATTGACCAATGAAAATAACAATATCAATATTAAACCTTCCATCTTAGTCTATGTCTAATTGTTTCTCTCACTGTATTGTATCTCTAATTCTCATCATAAAAAGTAACAACTCTGTGTGTTTAAAATTTGAGGTTCACCTAGTCCTACTAGTGGACAAAATATTTCTTTGCCAGCTACAGAGACAACATAATGGGTTATATCAGAAATCCATTTCTAAGCCACAGATAATCAACATGTTAGTGTTTTGATTCTGAAAAGTGTCTGGTAGCAAGTGAGAGGGCACAGTGGGTAGAGATAGTTGCTATACAAACATGGTGACTTTGATTTTTTTTTTCCACAGAATCCATGCAATGAGGGTAGAACCTACTCCAGATAATTATTCTCTTGCCTTTACATGTCCATACTGGCATGTTGCCTATATATCATGTAGGCAAATAAATGAAAAGATAATTTTAAAAAAATGAAACACAAATGTTCTAAGGTTATGTGATTCTTCTCTTCCTCCTTAATTCTGTGCTTTGGAATTGAAATAGTCTTGAAAATAATACTGTCTAGTTTCATGTGCTGTGTATGTTAGCTCATCATATTCTAGATTTATAGGCTGAACCTTTCAAAGAAACTCTATTTGTACTTAGATCTGAATTAAACAACCAGATTCTGGACATTAAGCTCATGAAATAACAGATTTCATCTATTGTAGTAGTTTGAAGAGTTTACTTGGAAGGTTCATCACAAGGGAGAGAAAAATTACTGCTCCCAACCTCCAGTATTATTTTCAAAGATCCCCTTGCCTTGTCAATCAGCTATGATAGTTCATTCTTCTGAAACTAGACTATAACAATCCTTGTAGCTTTTTTCTTGCTTTTCTCCCTTCTATGATTACATGCTTAGTGAGATCCCCTTGTCATATTATAAGGAATCCTGTGAAAATTCGGCAAGGTAAGAAACAGAAGACTTGTCAAAAAGTGTATGAATTAATCTGAAAGAAATTTCTTCTTAATGTTTGAGCAACGCTCTAAATGTCTGAAGTCTGATTTTCACTTTATGGTGGAAAAATGGATACTAGCAAGGATATTATAGATTCTCAACTTTTGGATGTTTTCCACAGGATCCATATGAGAAGGAATAAGATAACCCTCTCCAAATAATTGTTTTGTAACATCTACATGCATACACCACACACACACACACACACACACACACACATGCGCGCACACATGTACACGTACATGCACCTACACACACAATGGATTCAGTTACATACAATAATAATTACAAAAATTACAAAGAACTCAAAGGTTCTTTGTCTTGATTTTAAATATGATTATCAATTTTTATGGCTTGTATTTCCTAAGTTTTTTTTTTGTTTGTTTGTTTGTTTTTTCACTTAATTTGAAAAGTTCAAGGTGTAGGCTTATAGAACAGGTTCTAATGTCATAGACCCTGTCCTTAATAATTAACACCCCTCACTTTTCCTCAGTATTTATTTTTTTTCTCTCTAATCCATTCTCTCTTTCTCATATTCCCTTCCCCTGCCATTCCTCTGCCCCTCCCTCATTCTTTCATTATATATTGTTACTTTCTCCCTTCTTTTCATTTTGTCTTTTTCCATCTTGTAATCCTTTTTTTACCTTATTTTTGATTCTTCTTTTCATCTTTATTCTCTCTTGTTTGTTTTATTTTATCCTTATCATTTAAAAAACATTTTTCTAATGTCAGATAGCAGGTTAAGTAATACAGAAATATGTTTCTAAGTATATAAATTCTATTGGGAATTACTTTTAATATAGTGAAAGAAGGACAATAAAACTCATGTATTAAATTTTTTATACATTTAATATGCTATAAGAATTGATAAAATACTTGCTGTGGTTATACAGAAAGATAAGACATTTTTGAATAGCTAATTTGGAAGAACTGATAGATTTATTTTTAAAACTAAGACAACTTCAGAAGGGCTGGCCTGTAGAACATCTATAGTCATAATTCTGTTTTATGTTACGGTCATTAGCAATTTATATGTTTCCTCTCTGATAAATGTTTATAGTTCAAGTATGAGTATATTACTTATGAATTAGGATCTGAATTCTCTTGGACAGAAAGACTCATTGTCTCATTTGTTACTGGAAGTGTTTATAAAGTCATATAGTATGTCACGCTGAGAACGTAGCCAGAATTCTGGGAACAAGAGTACACAAGGCAAGGGATGAACATTAGGATGCCTGATGGAATCATGCCTGATGCATGTGCACAACTCTGAACCATGTTATCTGAAACACTTACTTGTATTGTTTCTGCAAGATATGCTTATAGAGCCATCCTATAATATGATTGAGAAAATATATAGCTGAGGAGGAGGGCAACCCTCTAGGAGGACCAGCAGTCTCAATTAATCTGGATCCCCGAGATCTCTCAAAATCTGGACCACCAAACAGGCTGATATGAGGCCCCTAACACACATACAGTAGAGGATGGCTGGGTCTGTGTTCATTCAGCTATGATACACCTAACCCTCAAGAGACTGCAGGCCCCAAGGAGTATAGAGGTCAGGTGGGGTGGGGGTGGGGACATCCACTTGGAGATAGGGACATGAAGAGGAGGTGTGGGATATGGAGCAGTCGGAGGGTGGATTGGGGAGGGATAAGATATGGGGTGTAAATAAAAAATAATAGATAGATAGATAGATAGATAGATAGATAGATAGATAGATAGATAAATAGATAGATAGATAAATGAAGTACATGGCAAATGGATCTTTGATCTATATATTTAGTTTTTTAAGGTTTATCACATTGATACCAGAAAATAATATATAGTATGTTTGCTTATGTGTGATTTTAGATACATAAGTGGATAGATAGATAGATAGATAGATAGATAGATAGATGATAGATACATAGATAGATAGATAGATAGATAGATAGATGATAGATAGATAGATGATAGATACATAGATAGATAGATAGATAGATAGATAGATAGATAGATAGATAGATAGAATAAAGGAAGATATATAGATTATCAAAGAACATTTTATAAATTTTATCAATAGGAGAAATAAACCTAATTATGAAAAGAAGTTGACAAATAATTAAAATTTATATGACTAATTTTAATAACATTGAATAATATGTAAAAACCTGAAGAACACTCATAATTTTGTACTAAAAAAGCAAAGTCACTCTACATCAAAGATTCAAACACCTGTACAATATATAAGTGCAGAGATATGTGTGCAGAGATACAGGAAGTAATGTGTTCAGGAGAAATTAATGCTAATTTTCTAATTGCCCTGCTTAATTGCAAACATAAAATTATCTCACCAGCACATAGGCTCTTTATGGTCTTGAGAAAAAAAAAGATGATTAATTCCAATATTCACAAATGATTTGATTATTTTTAATGGATATTTTATTTATTTGCATTTCAAACATTATCCACTTTCCTGACTTCCCCCCCTAGAACCACTTAAATCCATCCCCCCTCCTCCTGCTTCAATGAGGTTGTTCCTCCATGCACTCACTCCCAACTTCCCACACTTGCATTCCCACACTGGAGCATTGATCCTTCACAGGACTAAGGGCCTCTTCTCCTATTGATGCCCAACAAGGCCATCTTCTACTACATATGTGGCTGGAGCCATGGGTCCCTCCATGTGTACTCTTTTGTTGGCAGTTTAGTTCCTAGGAGCTCTGAGGGATCTGGTTGGTTGATATTGTTATTCTTCCTATGGGGTTGCAAACCACTTCAGCTCCTTCTGTCCTTTCTCTAACTCATTCAGTGGGGACCCTGTGCTCAGTATAAATTATTTATTGAGATTCTGTCACAATTTTGTATTTTATCTTGAAAAATTAATACAGACATATAAATTTACTGTAAATTAAGAAATAGTAGGCAGCAATTTGACAGAAAAATGAGAGCATTTTAAAGTTACAAATATGATAAAGATATAAATCATAAGCATTCTAAAGAACCAAGAAAAATGTATCAGAATATTTTAGGGTATTATTGATGTATTTATTTATTTTATTATTTTATCTATATTAAAATTTGCTTCAAAATACTTTAATTTTCTAAAAATTCCATCTGGGGAAATGTTGTACCAGTTATAAAATAGATTTGGGAATTTGCGTTAATAATAGCATATGAATTTTCATGGTTCATTATTATAAAATTAAACTATATTAGCCACTCAGAGCTCCAAAAGTAAAAGTGAAAGATTTAAAACTTAAAAAAATATAATATTTATATTTCTTTCTTTCTTTTTCATAGTCATTTACTGAATCCTGAAGAGAGAAAGAAGAGATATGTGTTTCAAATATCCCAGCATAGCTGGAAGAAAAGCTTATAAAATCAAACCACTTGCAGAGGAAAATTTAGTACCTGAGCGGTCCTGGGGGAAGAAGCCAGTCAATTGCTGCTAGGTATACCACCCTGATAGACTGCCAATTTTCTGGTGGAGAGTGGTCTTAAAGCTACACACACACACACACACACACATGCTGAAAGCAATGTGGACTAGAGGTATAAAAGCAATACGCATATAAAGATTGCAGTACCAAGGGGCCTCTCCTCCAAATGATGGCTGACCAGGCCATCTTCTGTGACATATGATGCTAGAGACACATCTTTATATGCCCCAATACAGGGGAAATCCAGGGCCAAGAAGTGGGAGTGGGTGGGCAGGGGAGCAAGGAGGGGGAGGGGGAGGGGGAGGGGGCGAAGGACTTTCAGAATAGCATTTGAAAAGTAAATTAAGAAAAGATCTAATAATTTTTTTTAAAAAAAAGCAATACTCATGAATAGTCTGGAGGAAACATTTGGAACTAGTGTGAGACATTTTGAAAAGGAGGGAATGTGAGTGAATCTGAATAAAGTATATCATCTATATGTATGAAATTCTCAAATAGATTCAAATAATAAGGTCTACAAGGCAGTAATGCCTGGAAGGCTTACCATTTTCCCCCCATACCCTGGAGCTTTAGGAAAAGCTTAGTCTTTGGTTACTATTCACAGTGCAGACTTCTAATTTGTCCAGTAAGTAAAGCAGCAATTTTGGCACGAAATGGCTATCCTCTAGAAGCAAGATTTAACTATCATGTCATTTTGTTTTTGTTGTTGTTTTCCAGATAGGGTTTCTCTGTATAGTCCTGGCTGTCCTGGAACTCACTCTGTAGACCAGGCTGGCCTCGAACTCAGAAATCTTCCTGCCTCTGCCTCCCAAGTGCTGCGATTAAAAGCATGCACCACCACTGCCCAGCTTATCATGTCATTTTTTAAAGGTGAGAAATCACAGTGTAGAGAGATCCGCAGTATTTAAGAGTACTTGATGATCCTTTAGAGAACCTAAATTTTGTTCCCAGTACTCATTCAGAAGCTCACAACCGGCTGTAAGCAAGTGTCAGGGGTTCTAATAACCACTTCTGCTCTGAATCCACACCAGATACCTACATGATGCACCTATATACACACAGGCTCTTATGTAAACATATTGAAAATAATCTTTTAACTAAAGAATGAAAAGTGAGAAATCACATGTGTCTGATTTGGGGGAACATTTAAAATGACTGGAATGACCAGGCTTTTCACAGTTCAGTACTGTAATATTTGACCCACATCTTCAAAAGTTTTATGATAATTTCCCTAATACACTTATGAATTAGCAACACTGAAAATGTAATTGTCAATTCTTGTTCTCAGGTGTAATTAACAGATTAATAATATACAATGATTTTCTTGAATATAAGATAGGTTCCCTTGTGTGTGCTGCATATTTTTTCCAACACTAAGAAATTCATGTTATTATCCATTGTGAATAATGGTGAATATTTTTAATAATTTTGATTCCTGTTTCCCATATCTATTTCAACATACCACATGTCAAAGATAGTTAAAGTAATCCCAATGAGGGAACCATTTTCATAATGTAACATTCACTAGTCCTGCTTGTTTATACTTCATGTATCACATATCACATATAATATACCTGAATTCACTCAATTTATAGGTGACATTTATGCATAATTGTTAACAATGGCCATAAGCACCAGACTATCAAAGTCTGACAAAAACACAATCTATCATCCGTTCTAACTTTTGATATTGTTTTAATAGACTATCTTAAGAAAATTTAGTATTTATGATAATAGCCCTGATGGGGCAATTTCCTCTATAACAACTCTTCTTATATAGACGTAGGAACTAATTTAAGTTCCTATTATAGAGAAAGTAAACCCATTATTGATAAACATTCATGATTGAGGAAGTTAAAAGATTTTTCTTGAGACCCAGTGAACTCTCTATGACCTAACTTGGTCCTGTGACTTAAATAAATGTCAGATACCAGTTTTTGTTATTTATCCGGTATTCCAGCAGGTTATCAGCATACTACTAAGCAAGACTGTAATATAATTGTGTGTATGTGTGTGTAATATATATATATATATATATATATATATATATATATATATAATTTCAAATAATTTTTCAAATATTGCTTTATATTTTTCTTGCAAACCTCACAAACCTTAGAAAAAAAAATCCATAGAATTATTTTTGGAAAAATGAAGATATTGACATCTCAGTGCATATCCCTTAGTGTTGCAGAGATTTTGCTCAATGGAAGTCATTCCATTCTTTAGTTGAAACCATTTTGTGCCCATGAAATACTTAAGATGTTAGAGTAGGGCAAGAGATAGTGAGTATTAACAGGAGCCTTCAGCTCCCTACAATTCTATTAGTGACATTCTTTTGTTTAAATCTTCACACTTAGGATTTATAGTTCTTTTCTTATATTTCAAGTTCATAGCATAATGATTTGATATTTGAATAAATTGTAATATAGTTATCCTTGAATTCCTGATCTTTCCAAGACTTTTATCATGAAAGGGTTTTGTATTTTGTCAAATACTTTCCCAGCATCTAATGAGATGATCATGTGGTTTTTGTCCTTGAGTTTGTTTATATAGTGGATTACATTGATGGATTTCCTCCATTGCTCATGGGATTGCAAGCTTCTACAACCACTCTGGAAGTCAGTCTGGTGTTTTGTCAGAAAATTGGACATAGTACTACCGAAAGATCCTGCAATACCTCTCCTGGGCATATACGCAGAAGATGTTCCAACTGGTAAAAAGGACACATGTTCCACTATGTGCATAGCAGCCTTATGTATAATAGCCAGAAGTTGGAAAGAACCATGATGTCCCTCAACAGAGGAATGGATACAGAAAATGTGGTACATTTACACAATGGAGTACTATTCTGCTATTAAAAAAAATGAATTTATGAAATTCTTGGGCAAATGGATGAATCTGGAGGACGTAATCCTTAGTGAGGTAACCCAATCACAAAAGAAGTCATTGGACATGTGCTCACTGATAAATGGATATTAGCCCAGAAACTTAGAATACCCAAGATATGATCTGCAAAACATAAGAAAATCAAGAAGGAAGACCAGCCTGTGGATACTTCATTACTCCTTTGAATAGGAAACAAAATACCCATGAAAGGAGTTACACAGACAAAGTTTAGAGCTAAGATGAAAGGATGGACCATACAGAGACTAACCCACTGGGGATCCATCCCATAATCAGTCACTAAATTCAGACACTATTGCATAGGACAGCAAGTGTTTACTGAAGGGACCCTGATATAGCTGACTCCTACAGAAGTGGATGCTCGCAGTCATCCATAAGAGGGAGCACGGGGCCCACATTGGAGAAGCTAAGATAGAACCCCAGGAGCTGAAGGGGTCTGCAACCCTAGAAAAGGAACAACAATATGAACTAACCAGAACCCTCAGAACTCATGTCTCTAGCTCCATATGTAGCATAAGATGGCCTAGTAGGCCATCATTGGGAGGAGAGGCCCCTTGGTATTGCAAACTTTATATGCCCCAATACAGGGGAAAGCCAGTGCCAAGAAGTGGGAGTGGGTGGGCAGAGGAGCAGGGAGTGGGGAGGGAGGAGGGGATATTGGGATAGCAATTGAAATGTAAATTAAGAAAATATCTAATAAAAAAGAAACAGAAAGAGAAAGAGAAAGAGAAAGAGAAAGAGAAAGAGAAAGAGAAAGAGAAAAAGAAAAAGAAAGAGAAAAAGAAAAAGAAAGAGAAAAAGAAAAAGAAAAAGAAAAAGAAAAAGAAAAAGAAAAAGAAAAAGAAAAAGAAAAAGAAAAAGAAAAAGAAAAAAGAAAAAGAAAAAGAAAAAAAGAGCTGGAGAGGAATTTGAAGCAAAACAGCTGATTTGAACCAGCTGTCTAGAGTTCAGAGATAAAAGAGTAAGCTTATTCAGCAGTAACTCTCAGAGGCCAAAAACATTCTAGGCCTAGATTTGATTGTATGGAAGATAGAAATTTCCAGGTCTAGGCCTATCTTACCTTTACAGACAGAGGCAGTAAACCCTAGACAACAATTATATCAGGTTGATAAAAGTTACAAAGTTACTTTTATAATCTACAACTAGGGAAAAACCAGTAAGGTTACACATTCACTGAAACTAGACAACTCACTAAAGAGAAAGAACATTGCAAAACTTAAGAATTACAAACTTTATGTAATTGAATGAAAATAAAAACAGAGGATGCTCAATTTTACTGGAAATTATGAAGGCATTTTTTTAATTTAATTTTATTTGTAATTAACTTTTTCCACTCCATATTCTATTTCCTGCCCCTCCCTATTCACCATGTGACTGCTCCACACCCTGTACCTCCTTGGCATGCCAATCCATCTCTGTGTGAATGCCCCCCACCCCCACCCCACCTGACCTCTTAACTCCCTGAGGCCTCCAGTCTCTTGAGTGCTAGGTTCATCTCTGAGTGAACACAAACCTGGAAGTCCTCTACTTTATGTGTGTTGGGGGCCTCATATCAGCTGGTGTACGCTGCCTGTTTGGTGGTCCAGTTTTTGAGCGATCTTGGGGGTCCAGATTAATTGAGATTGCTGGTCCACTTACAGGATTGTCCTCCTCCTCAGCTTCTTTAAGCCTTCCCTAATTCAACAACAGAGGTCAGCTGCTTCTGTCCATTGGTTAGATACAAATAAATACATCTGACTCTTTCAGCTGCTTGTTGGGTCTTTCAGAGGGCAGTCATGATAGATCCCTTTTTGTGAGCATTTCATAGCCTCTGTATTAGTGTCAGGGGTTCCTCCTACCTCCTATTTCCTGAGGTTGCCTGATTACATTGTTTCCCTCAGGGATTCAGACCCTTTCTCCACCCAATAACAGATCAGGTTCCCCTCTATACCCCGTTGCCCCCAAACTGTCCACATTCCCTCCCAAGCCCCCCCCCCCCTTCCTCCCCACTTGTGATTGCTTTCTTTTCTCTCCCAGGTGGGACTGAGGCATCCACACTTGGAAACTTCAGCTTGTTGAGCCTTTTGAATTCTGTGGACTTTATCTTGTGTATTCTGTAAAGGGCCAACATGAAGTATCCACATTAATAAAATCAGAAAAGAAAATGGAGACATAACAGAAATGAAGGAAATTCAACAAATCATCAGATCCACTATAAAAGTCTATACTCAAAAAAGCTGGAAAATCTAGATGAAATTGATGATTTTCTAGACAGATGCCACATACCAAAGTTAAATCAAGAGCAGGTAAACTATCTAAACAGGCCCATATCAGACAAGGAAATAGAAATCATTAAAAACCTCTCAATCAAAAAAAGCCCAAGGCCTGATGGATTTGGTGCAGAATTCTACCAGACATTCAAAGAAGACCTGATACCAATTTTCCTCAAATTATTCCATAAAATAGAAACAGAAGAATACTATGTAACTCGTTCTATGAAGCTACAATTACTCTGATACCTAAACCACCTAAGGACCCATCCAAAAAAGAGAACTTCAGACAAATCTTGCTTATGAATATCAATGCAAAATACTCAACAAAATTCTTGCAAACTGAATCCAAGAACACATCAAAACCATCATTCACCACAATCAGGTAGTGATCCCAGGGATTCAAATTTTTTGTTGTTGTTGTTGTTTGTTTGTTTGTTTTGTTTGCTTTTTATTGGATATTTTCCTTATGTACATTTCAATTGATATCCACTTTTCCAGTTTCCTTTTCTCCATGAAACTCATTATCACATCCTTCCTGTCCCTGCTTCTATGAGTGTGCTCCTCTACCCACCCACCCACCCACCTACTCCCACCTCTCTGCCCAAGATTCCTGTACACTGGGACATCTATCAAGCCTTCCTAGGACCAAGGACATCTTCTTCCACTGATGTATGACAGGGCCATCCTCTACTAAATATGCAGTTGGAGCCATGTGTACTCCTTTGTTGATGGCTTAGTTCCTGTGATTTCTGGGAGTGGAGGGTCTGGTTTGTTGATATTGTAGTTATTCCTATGGGGTTGCAATCTACTTCAATTCTTTCAGTTCTTTCTCTAATTAATCTATTAAAGACCCTGTACTCAGTCCAATGGTTGGCTGCTAACATCCACATCTGTATTTGTAAGGCTTTTGCATGGTATCTCAGGAGACAGCCATATCAGACTTCTTTCAGCATGCACTTATTGGCAACCACAATAGTGTCTGCATTTGGTAACTATATATGAGATGAATGCCCAGGTGAGACAGTCTCTGAGTGGCCTTTCCTTTAGTCTCTGTTCTACACTTTATCTTCATATTTGCTCATATGAGTATTTTGTTCTCCTTCTAAGAAGGACCGAAGCACCCGCACTTTGGTCTTCCTGATGAAGGTGTTTCTAACAGGTAAGTTCATAGCACTCAGGACATTAAAAAAGAAAAACAGGAGAGATCTCATGATAGTAACAGCATATATGAGTGATCTGTAATAGCAACAACAACAATATAAAAACAAACAAAAAAACAAAAACAAAAACAAAAAAAACAAGAGGAAGAACAAAACAAAAAATTATACCCTAAGGAGGTAGATAACAAGAAATGATACAAATTAGTGCTGAAATATATAAAATAGAAATAGCAGCTATAACAAAAAGAGAGTACAATCAATGAAACCAAGTTGGTCCTTTCAGAAAAATCAATAAAATTAAAATGCCTTTAGTGAAATTAACTAAAATGCATAAAGAAGGAAGATTCAAATTAAGAAAATTAGAGAGGAAATGGAGGAAATAAAAACAGACATCAAGGAAAGCCACAGAATCATCAGGTCATACTTAAAAGCCTTACTATATCAAATCAGGAAATCTAAAGTAAATGGGAAAGTTTCTTGATGTATAGCCACTACTAAAGTAAATTCAAGGTCAGATAAGCAATATAAACAGACCTATAATTCCTAGTAAGAAAGAAAAATGGAAGGAATTAGTAAGAATTATAAGTAATCATAGGAATCATAATCATGATTACTATAGTAATCATGACCCAGTGTAGTGATTTAAGTACAAAATTCTACCAGGTTTTGAAAGTAGAATTAAACCCAGCAATAGAAACAAAAGTAACAGCTCAATTCAAAAGTTACGAAAGTTACAAGTCCACAGTTACCCTGATATCTAAATCATATAAACTCAACAAGAAAAAAAATATAGACCTATTTCATTCACTAACATAGTTGCAAAACTACTCAATAAAATATTTGCAAGCTAAATCCAAGAACACATCAAAATGATAACCCAGCATGATTAAGTAGCCCTCATTCCAGAGATGAAAAGATGGGTCAACATGTATAAAACCATAAATGTAGCCCACCATATAAGCAGGCAAAAATTACAAAATTTTTTCATTAGATTAATAAAAGAACTGGAGAGATGGCTCAGTGGTTAAGAGCACTGACTGCTCTTCAAAAGATCCTGAGTTCAATTCCTAGCAACCATATAGTGTCTCACAACCATCTGCAATGTGATTTTATGCCCCCTTCTGGTGTGTTGGAAGACAACTTCAGTGTACTCATAATATATGTAAAATAAACAAATAAATCTTTATAAATAAAAAAAATTTAAGGACTTTGAGGAAACCAACACACTTTCGTCATACATTTTGGAGAGACTAGGGATACAAGGTGCATGACTCAAAACAATAGAGCCAATTAACAATAAGGATACTTCCAATATCATTCTAAGTGGAGAGAAACTCAACTCATTTATACTAAAACCAGGAAGAAGAAAAGGTGGCTAAATCTACCTGTAGCTGTTGAACATAGCACTTAAAGAGTAAGAAAACTGAAGTAGACACTGAAAGAGATAAAAACAAGATGGATAGACTTCAGAGTATCTTTTTTTGTGGATCATCTGATGGTAAACATTAGTAACCCCAAAACTTCTACCAGGAAACCACACCTGATAAACCCATTCATTAAGGTAATAGGAGACATAATTAACACACAAAATCAGTAGACTTTCTATATACAAATGGCAGACAGA
>LR753982.1:58653-106787 GCA_902729485.2 Mus minutoides | reverse complement strand
GGGGGGGGGGAGTCCTTTTTGGGGGCTGGTGAGATGGCTCAGCAGTTAAGAGAGCTGACTGCTCTTCCAAAGCAAAGGTCCTGAGTTCAAATCCCAGCGACTGCATGGTGGCTCACAGCCATTTGTAACGAAATCTGATGCCAGTCTTCTGGGGTGTCTGAAGACAGTTACAGTGTAGTTATTTTATATATAGATATAGATATAGATAGATATAGATATAGATATAATCTTTTTAAAAATTACCATAAAATCCAATTTAATTAAGCTGTCTTCCTTCCTACTTGATGCCAATTCCAAAGCTTATACACTTTATATGTGCCCACTCACAGGCCAGATTCTGTGTATCAGGTCTCTACCATGTTGGTTCTGGGGATTGAACTCAGGGCATTAGGCTTGGTGTGAAGCATATTTACTGAGCTTTCTTGCTGGGTTTCTTGAAACGGTCTCACTATTCAACTCTTGCTGGCCTATAACTTCCTGTGAAAAGTTGGTCTTGATCATGAGATCCACATGCCCTTGGCTCTCAAGTGCTGGAGCCAGACACACACCATGCCCAGCGTAAATGTGATTTAGGATTTATGGCTGCTGAAAATCAACCCTGGTCCTCTGGAAGAGCAGCCAATGTTCTTATCCACTGATCCACCTCTTCAGCCTCTCAATTGTGATTTTTTTTTTTCAAAGCCAATTTAAAAAAGATTCTTGAGGTTTAAGTGTACTTCAACGGTGTTTAGCAACTAAAATCATATTGGATACAGGAACTCGTGTCAAGCTGTCATGATCCTCTTCAACCATAGCAATGATGTCCAAACATGTCTATGCCCAGGAAACTGAGGTTTTGGTATTGTGTATGATTTTGTGTGCATGCACACCCATGTGTAGGTCAGAGCAGGCTGGGGATTGTCTTGCTCTGTAGAGCTCCACCTTACTGCCTTGAGACAGGATTTTTTTGAGTGGTCCAGGATGGCCTAGAACACATGATCCTCCAGCTTCCATCTTCTGAGTACTGGGATTACATGTATGTGCCAGCATACCACGCGTTCACAGCTGACTTTTATAAAAGCCTACCTCTATTTAATGCTGAATTACTGTAGCATATAGAAAATAACTAAGCTACAATACCACTAAGTGTGACTCTGCCATCGTAGAGCACTTGCCTAGCATACAGCAGGGTGTGGTGGCGCACACCTTTAATCCCAGCACTCGGGAGGCAGAGTCAGGCGGATTTCTGAGTTCGAGGCCAGCCTGATCTACAAAGCAAGTTCCAGGACAGCCAGAGCTATACAGAGAAACCCTTTCTCGAAAAAAAAAAAAAAAAAAGAGATACAGACAATACCACTGAATGCTATGCAGTATGATTATGGGAACACACAATGCTATGCCAAGGGGAAAAAAAAAGAATGGCAACTAGATAGTTGTCTATTTTCTACCTGGCTTCCCTAACTCTGTAGACCAGGCTCTCCTTGATCACCTGCCTGTCTCCTGAGTGCCGGGACTAAAGGTATTCACCACCAGCACAGAGCATGATTTCTATCTTTATAGTGAATCAATTGTGAAGTGACTGTGGGATCTAAAAGTGCAAGTGTTTCAACTGGACACACTGTGCTCAGGGTACTATATGCAGCATGTGTGATGAAACGGGAATCCTTTCTTTCATGTCTTCCCTGTGCTCTCGGGCATGGTCCAGAAGAATCAAATTGATTTGAGACAGAATCTTTTAAGTTTGCGGTTTTCAGCTGCACTAAGCTTCTTGTTCTCTTGTGTGCATGTGTGCACTTCCCCAACCCCACAGCAAGGACAAAGGTTTTATTACTTAAGGAATAGTTTTACCTTTGGGGTCTCCACTCTTGGAGTTGGAATCCTTTGGGCAGCAAGAGGATTTGTAAAATGACCTGCAATTCTTAAAACCTCTCCAGGCATTTTCAACTCATTTTGACAAGTATCCTGTGTATGTGCCCATGTAGAAGTTAAAGAACCACCTTCCAGAGCTGGTTCTTTCCTGCCACTGTTTGCTTCCAGAACTCAAACTCAGGTTGTCTATCAGCAAACACCACTGAGCCTGCTCAATTTTTAAGATTTTTAAAAGAAACACCAAAATTATAATAATAAAGACCATGGAATTGAGGCTTGGTGTCCCACATGTATGAAGTCCTGATAAAACACAGGATTCGAATATCCCATCTGCATGTGTAAGCAGAGGGCCCCCGAGGCAGACAAGGTAACCTGCACTTGCACATAGAGGTATACAGAGTACCAAGCAGAACACACCACCATACAAACTGACCAGAAAACAGCAGTACTAAACTGGAGCAAGAATAAAAGGAAAACAAGACCTTAATCTTTTAACTTAGAGAGAAAGGATGTCCCAATACTCACTTTTTAATCTCATAAAAATGTAAACAAAGTTGGGTCTGGAGAAGAGAACTGGTTGTTCTCTAGAGGGCCCAAGTTTGATTTCCAGCACCCTTTACGTGGTGCAGATATACATATAGGTGAAAATACCCACATACATACAAAGGCAAAGTTATCTTCAGACTTTAAATTAACTGCAGAAGTCAGTCGTTGGTGGCGCACATCTTTAATTCCAGCACTTGGGAGGCAGAGGCAGGCAGATTTCTGAGTTCCAGGGTAGCCAGGGCCACACAGAGATTCTGTCTCAAAAAAAACCAAACCAAACCAAAAAAAAACCCTGCAGAAAGACAGTAAAACAAGCTATAGACCTTTATACATTCATAAGCACAAAGTTTATTCCAAATAAATCATTCTATAATTACTGAAAGATGTTATTTGGCTTGGCCATGTATTTAATAAAACATCTAAAAAACAAAAGGTTTTACAAATTAACCTATACAAAATAACTTAATTAAAAGCTAGACTGATACAGTCTGTAAGATTCAGAGAAAGGATTCAGAGAACCGTGTTTATAAATCAGGTATGCTTTTTAAGTGGGTAAAAGAAAGGATGCTTTAGGGCTTCTTTGAGAGTAATTCTTTTGGCGGGATCATACTCCAACATTTTCCCAATGAGGTCAAAGAGAAGCTCATGTTCGGCATCCTGAGATAGCATAAACTCCTGAAACAGAAAGACAAACATTCTTACTGCTGCACTTTCTTCTCCCCACCATAAAAACAGAAGGAAGCATTTACGACCATGGGATGCCAGGTTACCAGGCTTCTCTTTGGGAGGCTGATGAAAATTTCTGAGGCCATCCTGGACTACATATTAATATGTTCCTGAACAAGACCCTATCTCAAGAAGCAATTCAAAACCAGAAACAGAGACCTTCGGAGGGTGAAGGTCAGCAGACTATAACAGCCAGGGTTCTCTATACCCCAAAAGTGGGAGCATGCATATCCTGGTTATTTAAAGAATATCCAAGGCCTACCTTCAGAGGTTTGCAGCGCCGAGAAACATATCTGCCAGCAGAACTGTGTTCATCCCAATCTAATCGATCATGATGGAAATATCTGCGTTTCCTAAAACAGTTAAATGTTCACATTTATCATACTGACTTAGCCAAACTCAAAATAGCAAAGGTAAAGATTTGCGTTCGTATATTAAAATTCCTAATTATTTTTCTAGAAAGTTAGAGCAAAGGAACAAATAGCTTAAAAAAATATTTTTATTTTTATTTTTACGACCCGCACCACCGTGTGCGGAAATTAGGGTCGTGAGTCCTCCGTCTCCGTCCGTCTAAAGACTCAAGCTCCGGTCGGACCAGAAGTCTCACTCAAGGTCCTGTCGGTCCTGATGTTTCTCTTTGGGGCAGAGTTTTTTGGTTTTATTTATTTGTTTATTTTCAAGGTTGGTTTTAGGTGTGGTACTAACTGCAGATGCTATGGCTCAGGTAGAACATACCTGGTTTTCTGTATCATGTGCTTTGGTAGTGGTCCAAGAATCCTTTCCATCATTGCTAAATGTTCCCTGCTATCATGAGTCTGAAATAAAAACATTTGTTACCTTATATTTTGTGCCCCATTTAACAATTAGTACTCCAGTTCTAGCTGTTCAGATGTCACATAAAAAATAACCACCGCTGAGCGCGCGCGTGGTGGTGCATGCCTTTAATCCCAGCACTCGGGAGGCAGAGGCAGGCGGATTTCTGAGTTTGAGGCCAGCCTGGTCTACAAAGTGAGTTCCAGGGCAGCCAGGGCTATACAGAGAAACCCTGTCTCGAACAAAACAAAAACAAAAAAACCCCCCACCAAAATGACATACAGTTCAATTGCAGGAAAACAAAGTATTATAAGCCTCAAACTTGCACCTCATCTTCCCTAAATGGTTGGAGACAACTGCTTAAAATAGTTGTAAAGCTGCCTAAGGCAAAGTACACAATTTTAATTTCTTGTGCTTTATTAATCTAATTTAAAAAACTCACCCCTGTTGTGTAGTTTACACAAATAGGCACCTTTTAACGACGAGCCACTAAAGCACACCATTCATTGTCTCTTACCGGAAAAACTGTGAATCCAAGATAATACTCGATAAGAATACATCCTATACTCCAGACATCACATGGCTGTGACCACCCTAGGGCTGCAAAGCAAAGCATAATGTCAGTGTAGAAATCCTCACTATTTCTGGGAATCCTCAGTGCAAGTTAGGCTAGGACAGCCCGCCAAGTTCTGAATTTATTGAAATGCCCTGACCTCAATGTGTAAGGTGCTTGATTAATCTTGCATTTGCATTTTCTTTACCATACTCCAAGAGCATTGGATTACACCCTATAGTCTCTCTGACATAAATTAGGTACATGGTAGGCAATACAATTTGTTCTTTAAAGTACATTCTTTTTAAGTCAGATTCTGGATGCATAACTCAGGTTAGTATTGAACAGACAACATACCTGGAGTTGACTAAGATTCTAAAATGTCCACTCAACAACACATTTCTCAAAAACAATCTCATTTTTTTTTAAAGATTTATTTTATTTATTATATGTAAGTACACTGTAGCTGTCTTCAGACGGTCCAGAAGAGGGCGCCAGATCTCGCTACGGATGGAAGAGCAGTCGGGTGCTCCCACCCGCTGAGCCATCTCACCAGCCCAACAATCTCATTTTTGAGGCTAAGCATTACTTGTTAGCTTCACAGCTGGTTAGTTGAGACCTCAACCATCTATTTTTGGAACAGGATCTCACTCTGTGTCTCAGGCTGGCTTCTAACTCAAAGAGATCTACCAAACTCTGCTTAAAGACATGTGCCACCATGCCCAGCAATTTGAAGATTCTCAACATAATTTCTAATACTGTTGTCTATTTTTCTTTTCTTTTGTTTTGTTTTTTGAGACAGGGTTTCTCTGTATATCCCTGGCTGTCCTGGAACTCACTTTGTAGACCAGGCTGGCCTCAAACTCAGAAATCTGCCTGCCTCTGCCTCCAGAGTGCTGGGATTAAAGGTGTGCACCACCACGCGTGGCTCATTTACTTTTCTTCATGATAAAAGCTTAGGCAAGAGATATACCACTGAGCTACATTCCTTAGTCTGGAGTACTATTTAATGAGAAAATTATCAACAAAACAGTCATACAAGCCGGGCGGTATTGGGAGGCAGAAGCAGGCAGATTTCTGAGTTCAAAGCCAGCCTGATCTACAGAGTGAGTTCCAGGACAGCCAGGGCTACACAGAGAAACCCCGTCTTGAAAAAACCAAAAAGCAGTCATACAAATAACACCCAAAACTACAAATTTTATATTGGATTCAATATAGCAGTGTAGGTTATTTCAGCATACCAAGTACTAACCTAAAATAACTTCAGGTGCTCTGTAATGTCTTGTAGATACCAATGTGCTGTGGTGTTCATCATCATATGTTGCACTTCCAAAGTCCACCACTTTAATATCTGGATTTACTATAGTACGTTCATCACGTTTCTAAAAAGCATAAGTCACAAGCTATAAAGCCATATAATTGAAGCAAAAGTATTCATTAGCACTATGATAATCACCCTGTAAGGTGCTCACCATTTTGGGATTATAAGCCTCTGTGTAGTCAGACTTCACAAATAAGATGTTTTCAGGCTTCAAGTCTGTATGAGTCAATTTATTACTATGCAAAACTGGAAAGAAGTACATAGTTAGTCTCAAATATCAAGACAAAATCATAAAGCCTATATTTTAACATTATACCTATAATCATAGCAGTAAACCAGTTGACGCATAGCCAGGCGTGGTGGCGCACACCTTTAATCCCAGCACTTGGGAGGCAGAGGCAGGGCTACACAGAGAAACCCTGTCTTTAAAAACAAACAAACAAACAAACAAACAAACAAACAAAAAGCTACTTGAAAATTCTGATCTTTTGGGGCTGGAGAGATGGCCCAGCAGTTAAGATGGCTGCTCTTCTGGTCTTGAGTTAATTCCCAGCAACCACATGGTGATTCCCAACCATCTATAGTAGGATCTGATGCTCTCTCTGGCACACAGATTTACATGCAGATAGAATACTCATAAAGTAAATAATTTTTAAAATATTTTTTGCAAAAACAAAACCAAAAAACAAACAAACAAACAAACGGGGGTGGCTAGAGAGATGGCTCAGTGGTTTAAGAGCATCCGTAATGAGATCTGATGCCCTCTTCTGGTGCACCTGAAGACAGCTACAATGTACTTACATATAATAATAAATAAATAAATCTTTAAAAAAAAATTGTTCGCTTTTGGGGTTTTTTTGTTTTTTGTTTTTTGCCATCTGCTAAGGGCTAGAATTAAAGGCATGCACCACCATGCCCTACACCAACCCAGGCTTTCCACATGCTAAGCCAGCACCCACTTAACCACACTCCCAGCTCCCCCCCCCCCTTTTTTTTAAAAACTATTTTATGAATATTAGTAGTACACTGTAGCTGTATTTTAGACACATTGGGTCGCATTACAGATGGTTGTGAGCCACCATGTGGTTGCTGGGAATTGAACTCAGGACCTCTGGAAGAGCAGTCAGTGCTCTTAACCGCTAAGCCATCTATCTCTCTAGCCCCACAATTCTAGCTTTCTATGATGGATAATACACTATTCACTGAATTAACTACTACAGAACAACAACTTGTAAGCAACTAAATATTATTTCACAATCATTTCTCTTCTCTGGAGATTGAACCCAAGGATGTATGATTAAGCCTTCCTCCCACCCCTATTGTCAACTATAGCTATTAAGCTGTATATTCAAATCTTCTGTATTTTTTTTCTTCTTCAAAAGAGGGTTTTGTAGCCCCGGCTAGCCTTGAACTCTAAGAGATCAGCCTGCCTCTGCCTTTGAAATGCTGGGGGGGGGGGGGTTTAAAGGTGTCTACCATTGCATGACCTTTTAAACCATTCTTAACAAGCTTGTTATCATTTAATCAGCATCCAACCACCCCTACCACCCCCCACCCCCGCCAATTAGTCTGTATATACTCTCAGGCTAAGGCTTTTAAATCCCACAGTAGATCTCATCTTCTAGTCTTCTGTAGTGATGGGGACAGAACAAAAAGGCCTCATTTCTGTCACTGAGCTAGAGTCCCTAGAGTTCCATCAGATTCTTTTTAAAGATCCAAATTAGTCTGACAATAGTCTCAATCTCAAATTTTAGAAGAAATATCAAGAACTTACAGTTTACAGATTTGCATATTTGATATGCCATCTTCCTGATATGATCCATTCGAAATGGCAGAAAACTGTTTTCCTTAATGAAGTCGTAAGTACTAAGCCCCAGAAGTTCAAACACAATACAAATGTGACCTCGATGCTCAAACCACTCCAGCATCTGCACACACCGGCTATAAACAAAACATTAACAACTCAATAATAGGGCTTACAATTCAAACCTCTCTGAAACGATTTCAAGTTTTAATGTGATACTTACAAAGTGCTATGGGGGTCTGTTGTATTCAAGTGTTCCAAAACTTGTATTTCCGACTGAGCAGCTTCACAATACCTATCCACATTTTTAACTATTTTTACTGCTACACGTCTACCTCCCCTGTTAAAGAAAATAAACGTAAGTTTTAAAAGGTGATAGATGCCAGGCAGTGGTGGTGCATGCCTTTAATCTCAGCACTAGGGAGGTGGAGGGAGGCAGATTTCTGAGTTTGAGGTCAGCCTGGTCTACAGAGTGAGTTCCAGGATAGCAAGGGCTACAAGAAACCCTGTCTCGGAAAACAAAACAAAAAAACAAAAAGGTGATAAATAATCTAGCAGCTCACACCTGTAGGAAGCAGCTCCAGTTCCAGAGGACCTGATGTCCACACATAGACACATATGTGGGCAAAGCACCGATGCACATAAAACAAAATAAAAAGATGATGACCCAAGGTAGTGTCATAGCATACCTTTAATCCCAAGCACTCTGGAAGCAGAAACAAGGATTCCTAAATTCAGAGCCAGCCTGGTCTACACAGTGAGTTCCTGGACTACAGAGGCCCTGACCCAAAAAACCAAACAAACCAAACAAACAAAAACAAAACAAAAAAACACCCCACACCACTAAATAACAACCTTTAATTATGAGTTATCCTTTGTTCCTTCAACTAAAGAATATATACATGAACAGTCCAGATTAAGTTAATAATGTTGAAATTAAAAAAAAAAAATCACCATCTCAATCTGTTTTCTAAGACTGAGAACCAATGCAGTTTGTTTGCTATATTGCCCACCACTGCCCAATACTACCTCTCCAGATCATCAGAAACGTCAGTGCTGGGTCTCAACTCATTGACAAAGTTTTTGCTATTCTTGGGGCAGAAAATATATAGCTGTTCAAAGTGGTTGCTTTACATGAATAAGGTCCCATGGACCATTCCCAGACCTAAACACATACAAGTTTTATAGTATTAAGTATTTATAGTATCTAGGTGTCTGTATTTTCAACTGTTAATTCTGTACTGGCACAGAGCTCAATGCTGGCAGAATTCTGGTACTGTCATTTCTATGGCTCATCACCAGGTTTTCTTATCACTGGGTTTTCAATTTGTAACCTTTGTCCTTCCTTATCTGTCTAAAGGCAATCTAAGAGATGTATCACCAATCTAAGTGATGTATCACGTGCTGTCTCCTTGCTAATTGTAATAAAGAACTAACGACCAATAGTTGTGGCAAGAAGTACCAAGGCAGAGAGGCCAGAGAGATTTGAGACCCAAAAGAAGAATTGTAGAGGACAATGAAAGGAACAGCTGGCAGGGCAAGTGCTAGATAGTTAGGTTAAGTAAAGAGCAGCTGGGAGACTGCCTCTGCTAAAGGCCTAAGCTTTAAACTGTATTAAAAGTTCTCATGCCCTTATTACACCACTGGCAGGTCCTCAGAAAGTCCCACAAGAAAGTTTCATTTATTCCAAAGGATAAAAAATAAAGGTACAGAGAAAAAACAAAAACCTTAACAGCCATGTACTGGTCTTACAGAAGTCCAGAATTCTACTCCCAGTACCTGCACCAGGTAGCCTAACTCACAACCACCTGCATCCTGGACACATTCTTCTGGCCTCTGCACTCAGATGCATGAGTGCACACACAATTGAAAATAAAAATCACCGTCATTAGCATGTTGAATCCCTAGGTCTGATCACCAACATGGGTTGAGTGGTGTGAAAAGCACTAATGAAGCTTGACGGACCTGAATAATCACACTTGTGACACCCAGCTCTGTCATAACAATTCATCTACAGAAAAACAAGTCTCCTCACACTCACTGGTGCTAAGATTTAAACTCAAGAGATGTCTGTCCCTTCTTAAGCCAGGAAGCTGCACATACTATTTAGTTGGTTTTGTTTAAAAAATACAAGAGGCCAGGTGTGATTGTGTACACCTTTGATCCCAACACTCAAGAAAGAGGCAAGAAGATCTCTGTGACAGCTCCAGGCCTGCAAAGTTAGACCCTGTCTCAAAAACATTCCAAAGCATTCTAGAAGCAGAAGCAGGTGAATCTGATCACTAGGCCAGGCTGGTCTACAAAGTGAGTTCTAAGACAGGCAGGGATGTTACACAGAGAAACTGTTTTGAAAAACCAGAAAGGAAAAAATAGAGAAACTTACACTTTATGATCGATGCACTCCACCACTTTTCCAAAAGCACCTTCACCTAAAGTATCAACAATTTCATCTAAAAAAGAGGAATAAATATTATTCATAACAGGAAATGAGAACAATGTACTTATAAGTATTATCAATGCAGATTATTCTAGGTGATGCTGCAAATTTCCTTATCATTAATTACTTATCAGCCAACACCATCCAAAAAACATACAACTATTCTTAGATCTAATTTCATTCTCAGACTAATTTCATTAACTTGATTTACTGCTGTGGAATTTGTTTACTATTAAAACTTCAAAGAAAGCAAAGACAATCCCCTCCCACCAAAAGAAATGAAAGCAAAATAAAAAAACAGAAAGAAAAAGATTTCCAAATCCCTGAAACTTTAATCTATATATCCATATAGATTATGTTATCTGAAAAGTGAATAAGTGTTGAAAAATATTCTATACATCGTGCACTTAGTACGTCTCCACTCTGACAGATCAGGTGACCCTCCTCATCATCCTCTACACTCCTCGATCTTTGCCTTCGGTGACTCTTCTGGAAACGTCAAGTGGGCGGCACCAGCACCAAGATCATCCAGCCAATCAATATACCCGAGTGAATTCAGGGCAGAATACGAAATTCATTCAGCGGGGAGATATTCAGGCATTCAGATACACGCCAGGCCACAAACGGTTGGCAGGAGCAATTTCAAATTCAGTCCCCAGAAATTCACAGGGCACATAGTTTATGTTAACAGGAGAAAAACATGGCAAGGAACAGATTTTCAGATAAGATACTCAAAGTGGTAAGGCAACAAAACATAAACACATTTGCTTTTCTTCTTAAAAAAACAAACCAAAACTTATCTGTGGCATTCACTGAAACAGTGTCCTAAATTAATACTACAAAACTGTAGGATGTAGTATTTACTACAGTACCCTGTGGCCAAATTAAGATTTGGCCTAACTAATCAAGAAAATAAATATTAAAACAGTAAATAAAATGATAGTCCTAATTTGGGAAGGAAAAAAAAAGGTATATAACACTATAGCATTTAAAATGTTATCTGATAGACTTCCAAATTAATACATGAAAACACTAATTTCAAATCTGTAGCTTAATGAGGAAAAAAAATTACACAACATGTTAATAAGTCATAACTAACCCTAACACAAAAATACCTAATTCTTTGGAATAAACTGACAATTTATCAAAATAATATTTCTTAAAATAGCATTAAGACAATCTTTCCTATCATTACCGAACTAAATATCACTGTTTTCATGAATTTCTTATGCAATGCACAAATACTAAAAGAATACTCCTGCAAGGTAGAGTTGTGATGACTTTTATCTTGAAATTTTCTCAAATACAGAACTGTTTCCTGTTCTCCATGGGAAATAAAGCCTTTCAGAACATTTAAAAGGTGCTCGTACCCCATGTGAATGGCGCTGTGAAGTGTGGTGGCGATGCTGGGGTTTACTTTTGAAACTGCTTCTTCCGCTCCTACCAGAAGACTTGCTACTATGATTCTGATATCTGCTCCCAGGTTCTCCATAGGGATACCCTGGCTCGTAGCCCATGTAGTCATTCCTGTATTCATCAACATAGCGTCGACTATGATAAGCTTTCTCATTTATGGATCTGCTTTCCAGATAATAGCTAGAGGAGAAAAAACAGTTTGTTTTACAAACAACTGCAGTGTCTCTGCACTGAACTCAACGCCTTTGTCCAAGCTAGGCATTTTACCTATCTCGGACAAAGTCCTTGAACTTCAGTCCTTCCACAAATCCCCAGATTAAGTAATGCCAATTATATTATATATGGCCCCAGGATTTTATACATGGTAGGCAAACGTTCTTTATCTGAGCTACTTTCCCAGGCTAAAACAATCTACCTTTATATTGCAGTACTTTATGTGCCTTGTAAAGATGAATTTCTAATTGTGTGTGTGTAAGGAGTGCCAGAACAGGGCATCAGGTCCTCTGGAGCTGAATTACAGGTTAGTGGTAGTGTGTCTGAAGTGTTGGGAACCAAACTGTCCTCTGCCAGAGCTTTCAAGTACCAGCTAAGCTATCTTCCCAGCCCATAACCGCCTTTTCTTACCTGTCTGTTGTTTTGGAGTGATTGTATTTGCAGCGCTTATGCTCACGGGCACTGCTATGTGATCTCTTCTTTCTTTTATGACTGCTGCTGCTTCTCCATGTTCCATAATCCCAATCTCTTTCATCCCAGTCAGGACAGTAAGTTCTCTTTGAATGTCTCATCTATAAAAGACAAATTTTACCAGTTAAACTGTATTTCTGTGCCGGGAGTGGTAGCGCATGCCTTCAATCCCAGCACTTGGGAGGCAGAGGCAGGTGGATTTCTGAGTTCGAGGCCAGCCTGGTCTACAAAGCGAGTTCCAGGACAGCCAGGGCTTTACAGAGAAACCCTGTCTCGAAAAACCAAAACACCAAACTGTATTTCTGTGATGTTCAGTAGTAAACGCTTTCTTTGCAAGTTCCCATTACTTTTCATCTTTTCCCCTTCCCCGACAGCCTCACTATGTAGTAGCTCTAAATATGTGGACCAAGCTGCCCTTGAATTCAAAGAGCCACCTGCCTCTTGTCTCGGGAGTACTGGGATTAAATGCATGTCACCCCCAGCATTAACCTTTTGTTTAAAAATCAAAGTTCTAAAATTGTAGTCAACTGAAATTATAAAAATTATTGCATTGCCTCAGATTCTGCAATGTGAACTCTATTCAGATTCTTTTTTTAGTATCTTGTTTTCACGATGCCAAAATTCATATTAAGTGAAAAAGGTTTCTATGTAACTTAAGCAAAATGTATGAGAGCTCTTTCAGAAGTTCAAATTACAGGTTCAATTTCTATCCAAACCAAGTCTCCGTCCAAAGTAACCACAAGTGACCCTAATTAAGAAGTTTGGGGGCTGGTGAGATGGCTCAGCAGGTAAGAGCACCCGACTGCTCTTCCAAAGGTGATAAGTTCAAATCCCAGCAACCACATGGCGGCTCACAACCATCCGTAACAAGATCTGGCTCCCTCTTCTGGAGTGTCTGAAGACAGCTACAGTGTACTTACATATAATAAATAAAATAAATCTTTAAAAAAATAAATAAATAAATAAATAGAATAAAAGAAGTTTGTTTGTAGCCGGGCAGTGGTGGCGCACGCCTTTAATCCCAGCACTTGGGAGGCAGAGGCAGGCGGATTTCTGAGTTCGAGACCAGCCTGGTCTACAAAGTGAGCTCCAGGACAGCCAGGGCTATACAGAGAAACCCTGTCTCAAAACAACAACAACAACAAAAGGAAGTTTGTTTGTTGTTGTTTGTTTTTTGTTAAACATCCGTTTGGATGTTATGATGTGTTTGTTTACAGCTCAAAAAAATAAATACTGCTCAGCAGATTCTCTTCCCACTGCTCCTCCAAGTAAATGTCCACGTTCCCCGCTGACACCCTTACTGCTAGCAAAGGGACACAGAGAAAATTGTGAAAATACGGGAGAAAAGCCTGAGAAGGGAACCGGCACGCCCTTTATGCTGAGTCAGCAAAATTCAGGCTCCACCAATAGAGTCAATCTCCTGTACAGGTCAGGCCATGATGTTGAAAATAAAGCTGTTTAGAGCGGAAATGACGTATAATCTTAGGGTGTTCCCCTCCCGTTTCCTAAAGGTAAACAACTCTCCCTTTACAACTTTAAAATTTTTCTGTAACTTTTTTTTTTGGAGACAGGCTCAAAGGGGATTAAAAGGCGTGCGACAGACACCACATCCCGGCCTTCTTGAATTTGAATGTTGTTACAAAACCTAAGTCCTAAACCCTTCTTAAAAACCACTTGTTCCTCGCTCTCACAAGCCCTGTCCCGGCGTGCCTTCTGTTTTCAATATGCTCCATTTCACTTCGTGTCGACCGCCTCTGAAATTCTTTTCTTCGCCGAAGGCGGAAACTACAACAGAACCGAGGTGACAGCCTGCTGTGACGCTGTCCCCGCAGCGCCCAACTCTAACAAGATCACCGACCGCAGCGTGTGGGTCCGGCCTGGTTAACAAGACCTTCCGCTTCAAATATAAAGAAAATCAGCACCAAAACCTGCGCCGTGCCACCGCCGACAGCAAAACCGGGGCTGACCGAGTTCAAGCGAAGGCCGCGCCCTGGCGCCGCCATGGCGAAGGACGAGCGCGGCCTTCCCCCACCGCCATCTTAGGTCCGGCCGCCGCCGCTCCGGCGCTCGCAGCCGGCCAGCCCTCCCCGGGACGCGGAGCCTGCGGGCACCATCCCCGCCGACACAGAAGCCGGCGACCAGAGCTCCGCAGCCGGGGCACAGAGCCCCTTCGCGTGGCTCCGCCGTGAGGAGCCGCAGCGGGGTCCGAGGAGACGGCGCGGCGGCGCGGCACGGGGATGCGAGGAAAGGCCCTGACAGACACGGCGTCTTACCTTTCCGCAGAGGCTCCAACCCTGAAGACAAAGCTTACAAGGCGACGGTGAGAGGTCTGCCAACGATTGCGACGATCTCCCAACACAAAATGGTGCGGACAGCCGCAGCGCAAGCTTCTTCTCGGAAAAATTGGTGACGTAGATGGGCGGGGCCTACACCGGTCCTGAGTGCGCAGGCGCACGCCCGCTGCCCAAATGGGCGAGGGATGGAAGGACTGGGCCCTTGGCTGTCCTTGCTGTGACTTCTTGAGGATACTTAGACACTACAGGTTACAGTAATAGTATCATCCACGCTCGCTCTTCCTCTCTTCCCGCCTCCCTCTCCTTTTTCTCTTCCCTCCTGATTGCAACCTTTTAAACTACACCAACAAAGTATCTCTGGTTAGTAACTCAAGGACTACAGTTCTGTGACCTGTTAGTTTTTAGTGGTTGGTTATGACATGCTCTGAAATGCGTGGTGATGCACGCCTTTAATCCCAGCACTTGGGAGGCAGAGACAGGCGGATTTCTGAGTTTGAGGCCAGCCTAATCTACAAAGTGAGTTCCAGGACAGCTAGGGCTATACTGAGACCCTGTCTCCAAAACAAAACAAACAAACAAACAAACAAACAAAAAAGAAAGAAAGAAAGAAAGAAAATGTTAGAAATGGAAGAGATGGTGGAACAGGAGCCGAATAGTGTAAGTAGACAGATTGGTAAGTAGTCTTGAAGACTTTGAGGATGGACCCCTCCTTTATCATCCCATCTACTATTTTGCTGGTAACTCTAAAAAGGTAGATATAAGTTTCCCAACTCTTTTGCCTCCACTAATTACCTCCACCCTTAAGAGTTAATCTAGACCTGGGCATGGTGGCATATCCCAGCACTAAGGAGGCAGAGACAAGGGTTATCTCTGTCCAAGTTCAGTGTGGTCTATATAACAAATTCTAGCCCAGAACTAAAAACAGGGTGTACTGGCTAGTTTTATGTGTCAACTTGACACAGCTGGGGTTATCACAGAGAAAGGAGCTTTAGTTGGGGAAGCACCTCCATGAGATCTAGCTGTGGGGTATTTTCTCAATTAGAGATCAAGGGGGAAAGGCCCCTTGTGGGTGGGACCATCTCTGGGCTGGCAGTCTTGGGTTCTATAAGAGAGTAGGCTGAGCAAGCTAGGGAAAGCAAGCCAGTAAAGAACATCCCTCCATGGCCTCTGCATCAGCTCCTGCTTCCTCACCTGCTTGAGTTCCAGTCCTGACTTTCTTTGGTGATAACAGCAGTGTGGAAATGTAAGCTGAATAAACCCTTTCCTCCCCAACTTGCTTCTTGGTCATGATGTTTTTGTGGGCTTTTTTTTTTTGGGGGGGGGGGTTGTTTGTTTGTTTGTTTGTTTTTGGTCTTTTTCGAGACAGGGTTTCTCTATGTAGCCCTGGCTGTCCTGGAACTCACTTTGTAGACCAGGCTGGCCTTGAACTCTGAAATCCAATCCACCTGCCTCTGCCTCCCAAGTGCTGGGATTAAAGGCGTGCGCCACCACGCCCGGCTGGTCATGATGTTTATGCAGGAATAGAAACCCTGACTGACAAAGACACAAGGGAAGAGGAGGGTGCTGGAGTTGGCTTAACAGGTGAAGACACAATGCCACCAAGCTTACCTGTGTTCAATCTCCAGAAAACACATAGTAGAAAGAGAGAATCAATTCCTACACACACACACAAAAGTATTTTTTAAAGATCCATTTAAAAAATTTTAAATGTACATGTATGAATATTTTGCCTACATGTATATGTTGGGGTCCAGGAGTTGCCCCACAAACCACACAAACACTGATCTCAGTCAGACAGGGATGGTTTATTGAATGGACACCCTAAGACTGATCGATCAGGCTGCAGCTCAGAATTCGAGGGCTGAGCCACGACTACAAACATTTCTCAGGGACTGCTTATTAAAAAACAAAACAAAAAAAAAACAAAAAAAAACACAAAAGCACTGTGAATTCATACCCAGATGCAGGGAGTGCTGCCCAATGGTTAGCTCTGACTCAAGCCATTTTAGATGTAACAGCTCATATTGACTTTTGATTTGATGGGCCCTACATAAAGCTTTATGGAATTTCTTAACATTAGCAAAGCTCATACAGGATATGTGATCAGCATGACCCTGCTCTGAGTCAAGTTATTTTTTTGTGTCTACGACTGGCAGGCACTTTACAGCAACAGTATGAAATAGTTGGAGGGCATGGAACGAAATGACTACAGCTATGCAGGGGGCAGATCTCAACATATATATGCACACCAATGGATGCTTGTTGCCCAAGGAGGCCAGAAAGGAGGGTCAGATCCCTTGGAACTGGATTTACAGATGGATATGAGCCTCATGAAACCTAGGTCCTCTGCAAGAGCAAATGATTTTAACCATTTCTCTAGCCCCCTAAAAACAAAAACCAAAAAATACATTGTAATGGCTATTCCTGGTTGTCAACTATATCTGGAATGAACTACAATCCAGAATTGGAGGGCTCACCTGCAATACAGATTTTGAGGCTGGGAGATAGAAGTTTCTGACCTGAATCTTGGCATGGAGATCTTGAGGCATAGTGGCTATGAAAAGCTTAGGCTCAATCAAGGTAGTACATGTCTTTAATCCCAGAAGACTAAGGCAAGCAGATCTCTGAGTTCAAGTCTAGCCTGGGATAAAGTAGGTTCTAGGTGAAAAAAAAATGTTTAAATCTAGGAATAGTGGTACATGGCTTTAATTCCAGCATTACATGAGACAGAGCCATGCAGATCTCTGAGTTCAAGGTCTATGTATAGAGCAAGTTCCATGACAGCCAAGCTTAAGTAAAGAGTCAGAAAACAGAAAGCTGGTAATAGAATAAGGGGGGCATGTTCCAGCTCCTGCAAGCAGCATAAAAGGGCAGCTTCGGCCGCGTGGCTCTGGCTTTAGAGTGAAAAATGGAAGGGAGTACTAGGACAACTGATGCTGGTTAAGCTGGAGCTAAGGAATTAGTGGTGATTTAGAAGAGACCAGCATCACCAAGGGGAAATCTTCTGGGAAGTGTTTTCTGAGCACAAAGAAGCTGTGTTCCAGAGATAGCCCAGGTTGTACCTTGTGCTGCAGCTAGACTTGGTAATGTCAATCTCAGTGGGTCCACCATGACCAAAACTTCCGTATTTCCCGAGTTCTTCTCGTCGACTCCGAGCCGTGACACTCTCCGATAACCACTTCGGATCAACGTTGACTTCCGGGGTCGTATAACCTCTACGGTCATGGTACCCTACTAGTGGTTCTTGTCGTCGTCGTTACCTCACCTAAGTTGGTCTTGGATCTCAGGATCAGAGGGCAAAGCTGGAGAAGTGAAGCCAGCCCTTTGAAGGAGCCCAGAAGATCTTGTGTTGAAACATTGAAATAAGGAGCCACTAAGCCAGGTGTAACACTAGTCTATTGTTAAGCCCACCACCAGGGGGTTCTGCTCTAGCAGACCTTCTCATGAATAATGTATTACCACAGCCCCCCTATTTCCTAGGCCTAGGTAATTACTAGCATATGAAGGTAGCTTGGCTGTGCTGATAAGAATTTGTGGGGAATCTCCATGTGTCAGAAGAATCCACCAACTTGTTTTTAATCTGCAATGTAGCCTGCTATACCTGGCTGTGGTGAAGATTCCTTTCTCAGTGGGAAGTCCATCTATTCCCTAAAGCTATTGTCCCTAGCAAACATTCTGCAGACTAGCTCTGAGCTACTTTGGCTCTGTTCTATGTAATGCTAAATAGTTTCTGATCTCTAGATAGTTTTTCTGAATTCCCACTGAAAATCAAGGATTCTCTCAGACTGTTGGAACAAGGGAAAACTTAGCTATGTCAGAATTCAATCTATGAATGCACTATAATAACATACTATGTTCGGGCTGGCGAGATGGCTCAGTGGATAAGAGTGCCGACTGCTCTTCCGAAGGTCTCGAGTTCAAATCCCAGCAACCACATGGTGGCTCACAACCATCCGTAATGAAATCTGATGCCCTCTTCTGGAGTGTCTGAGAACAGCTACAGTGTACTTGCATATAATAAATAAATACAAAAAAAAAACATACTATGTTCAATCTATGAATGCACTATAATAAATGAGAGCATGTGTATCCATACACCAGACTAACGCGGGGATATATGGGTTATGAAAACGCCTTTCCCAGGAGAATGAGATTCTTTTGAAACTCTGTGTCTCATGAGTGCTTTTAGGCTTTTCTCTTTCTTTCTTTCTTTCTTTCTTTCTTTCTTTCTTTCTTTCTTTCTTTTTTTGTTTTTTGTTTTTTTTTGTTTTTTGAGACAGGGATTCTCTGTATAGCTCTGGCTGTCCTGGAACTCACTTTGTAGACTAGGCTGGCCTCGAACTCAGAAATCTGCCTGCCTCTGCCTCCTGAGTGCTGGGATTAAAGGCATGCACCATCACACCCGGCTGCTTTTAGGCTTTTCAACCTGTCAAGCCCTACACTGGGATGTTCGTAACATTCTCCCCCTTTTAAAATTTATTTTTCAGCCGAAGTTCCAGAATGTCCGCTTCGTCATAGCCACAGATTTCAGAAGTGCTCTAAGTGGAAATACAATGGTTACCAATAAAACAATGCCAATAATAATAGCAAGAAGGATTATATATTGAACCCAATCCAGGGGATTCAATGCACTAGGTTATTTTTTAAATCTCTAGCCAATTCAGTAATGTTCCAAGTGTCCAAGTGACTTCTGCTAATATCTGAAATTTCTGCCTTTCTAGCCTTAATATTTGCTATATCTTGCCCTATTGCTAGGACTGCTACTTCTAGGGTGTTAACTTTTGCCTCCAATTATATATCTATAATATGTTGCTCTGAAATAGCTATGGAAATTGCGTAACAGGGGCTATTCTTGTAATTGTTTGGCCTTGTTTGTGTACCTTCTGATAACCCTTGCTTGAAATAACCAGGACATCTGCAAGGCATCTATGTGCTAAACTGCTTGCAGGATTAGTGCCTGAACATAAACAGAATTTAGCCTTTTGGCTATGTTTGATTTTTGGTCTTTTGTTTTATTGTTTTGCCTTTATAAATCCCTGATGTGGCATGGAGTTCCATTTGTGTAGCCCTGGTGCCAGTATCTGAACGAAGACCTCTTTGTAAAAATACATTTGTGGTCAGAATTTTTGAATGGTGAATTTTTGAATGACTCAAAATTCATAGCAACTGCAGTAGTCTAACTGGCATTAACCAAAAGGTCCGCAAGTCTTCTGGGGAGCACCAAACCAAACCAAACCGAACCAAACCAAGTCTAACAGGACTGAAATAATCCGTGTGGGATGACAGGTGTCAGGAACAGTTCTGCCTTAGACATCCAGTTCTCCTGTAAACCTATGATCACCTGGGCCATACACTCTCTTCTGAAGCAACACCTCCAGCTCTTAAATGGAAGCTTCTGATGGTTTGTTTTCCAGTGCTGGAATTAAAGGCATATGCCACCACAGCTGGCACAATTAATTAATTAATTAATTAATTTCTTAGAGAGTCAGGGGCTCAGGACACTATCACAGTGACATGGCTAAACACCCCAAGGTCAAGATTGGCAGTAAATAACAACTGCTACAGCCCCTCCTCCTTCAGGAAAATGGTGGAAAATATTGAAGTCAACCAGCATGCCAAGTATGCTTGCACCTTCTGTGGACATGGCCAGGATAAAGAAATAGGCAGTTGGTATCTGGCACTGTGGTTCCCACAGGGAAACACAGGCTGATGGGACCTGGATCTACACCACTACTGCTGTCACAGGCTAGCCCGTCACCAGAAGACTAGAGGAACTGAATTTGAGACATGCCTAGCCTGCAACAAATGGGTTAACTTACCTAATAAAGTCTGTGAATATTTAGGCTTTTAGGACATTTGGTCTGCCTTCACAGCAATCAATATTGCTATTGCAGAGCCAAGGAACTAGAGACAGGAGATAACAAATAAGCAAACAGGCATGGCCATGTTCAAAAATACTGTTTACAAAAAACTTAGGGCTGTAGTTGGCCAAACAGCTGTTTTTGTTTTCTTTTGAAATAGGGTCTATGTAGCCATGGCTATTTAGTACTCCCTATGCAGACCAGGCTGGCCTCAAACCCAGAGATGCACGTGCCTCTCCTTCCTGAGTGCTGGGGCTAAAGGGGGGCATTCAAAAGAATGACGCAGGGGAACAATGCCTTGGGGAACTGTGACTGAGGCTCCAGAAAAAAAGGCAGAGGACCTTTGACCTCAAGTGCATTTTGTTCCCTGGATTGCTCTTGGACATGATTTCATGCCTCCTGCAACAAATACTTGCATTTAGTTTATGTTTATTCTTTTTTTGTTTGTTTGTAGACAGGGTTTCTCTGTATAGCCCTGGCTGTCCTGGAACTCACTCTGTAGACCAGGCTGGCCTCGAACTCAGAAATCCGCCTGCCTCTGCCTCCCGAGTACTGGGATTAAAGGCGTGCGCCACCAAGCCCGACTAGATGTTTATTCTTGTTGGATTTCAGAACATAGCTATAGAACCCTATCTGGTGACAGGCTAAGCTAAGCGTTGTCCTCAGTGTACCCTGGATCAGCATATGCCTTGCTTTGGTGCTTTCCTAGATACAATGGATAGAATGTGCCAGGCAATTGTGTTTAAATTAGTCCTGAGAAAGGTCTGGGAAAGGGCTTCTCTGTTAATGTCTACTACAGGCTTGCTTACATTATTTACATTTTTTTTTAAAACTCCAACAGCCTTCCTTGTATCACTGCTGTTACATTAGTGTATAGAAGTGCACTGAACCAGAAGTAAGGCTGTCTGCAGCATTAGACTGTAGTCTGCCCAGATCTTTCAGGTCCTCAGATCCCAGGTCTCACACAGATCTGTATAGGTTGGCCAGAAAGTCCACACACTACCACAGCTTTCTTTTTAAAGGGGAGAAAAACAGGCAATCATGATTGTAGTTGTCTTAGTTATATTGCCAGTTAACAAGGAGAATAGAATGCTAAAAACCCAGACACTAATGTGACCAGTGTGGACCAGTCAACTCAGCCAGTGCAGACAGGAATTCCTGATCCTGATCATCATAGTGTCTATGTCAGACCCACAACAGGCAACCAATATACCTCCCTTTATTACCTTTTTTTTTTTTTTAAAAAAAGATTTATTTTAAGTATATGAGTACACTCTAGCTCTCTTCAGACACACCAGAAGAGTGCATCGGGTCCCATTACAGATGGTTGTGAGCCACCACGTGGTTGCTGGGAATTGAACTCAGGACCTCTGGGAGAGCAGTCAGTGCATTTTTTTTTTTCCCCCTTGTTCTGGTCAACCCTGCTTGCTCTGGTTGACCCCGCTCGCTCCGGCCAGCCCTGCTCGCTCCGGTCGGTCTCTCCAGTCCAAGGATTCGTTTATTATTATTATTCATAAGTACTCTGTAGCTGACTTCAGACGCACCACCAGAGGAGGGTGTCAGATCTCATTACCAGTGGTTGTAAGCCACCATGTGGTTGCTGGGACTTGAACTCAGGACCTCTGGAAGAGCAGTCAGTGCTCTTACCCGTTGAGCCATCTCACCAGCCTGCAGTCAGTGCTCTTAACCACTGAGCCATCTCTCCAGCCCCATCTTTGTTATCTTTATGGCTGTTAACTGGTTAAGCACTGTTAGGATAAGCCCCTTTCCCCTTTTTTTACTGGGTAGCTGTGGTTGGACTAGAATTCTCTATTTAAAGCAGGGTGGTCTTGACTCACTGTTTCTGGAATGCTGGGACTAAAGATGTATGAAACCAGCTACCCCAACACAATAAGCTCTTAAGAACCAAGATGTCAATGTATTGGCACTATTTTTTAAAATTGGTAACCAAATGTGAGGGCTCACATCTGCCCACAGCACTAGGGGCACAAAGGACTGAGAGGAAGAAGTCAGCCTGGGGAATCTACCAAGTTTCAAAACCACCCACCACCCCAAACAAAAGAAAACACAACACCCAACCTCCCCCAGAGAGAAAATGGTCCTCATCACTGTCATCATCTTTGTTTTCTTGAGTCAGGATTTGCTTTGTAGCGCAGCCTGGCTTCAAATCCATGATCCTGTCTCAGCTTTACAACTGCTACTCTAACAGACCAGCTCGCTCTACCTCCAACTCCCTTTCCTTCCTTTCTTTCTGTTTTGTTTGAGATGATGTTACTCTGTGCCCTGGCTGTCCTGGAACTCAATTTGTACACCAGGCTGGCCTCAAACTCACAGAGCTCCCCTGCCTCTGCCTCTGAGGTGCTGAGAATAAAGGCGAGCAGCACCAGGCCCGGCCATGCATTTGTCCTACTCCCTGCAGAACCTGAGGAGTGAAGGAAAGTATTTCCAGCATGTACACTAGTGTGGTAATTCAGGTGCTCCAAAAAATGCCTACACATGAGGGTCAGCATTAAAAATGGACACTCACATGTGATTAAAAAAAAAAAAAGGCATTGCGCTCTATTTCAAATGAACACACTGAGCAACAGCAGTGGCACAGAATGTGCTCCGGATGGGGAGGGAAGCTACAGGACTCCCACATGGAACCCATTACTGTAAACACCAGGAGAAGGAGAACTGGATAAACCACAATGGGCGTGTTCCAGTGAAGTGTTTGCCAAGTATCTGGCCAGGTCCATGACAGCTACTGAGCAAATGGGTTGGCATGAATAGTTATGTCCTTAATGTGTACATCATTAAGAGGTCTGTATGTCTTCTCATTCACTGGTAACTTCTCCAACTCATCCAAAGTCTCCAGACCATCTATTACCCTGAAAGAGAAACAACACAGCATGGAAAAATTCCCTCACTCGAAATATAAAGTACCTACAGCAATTACAGTCTTAAGAGTACTCTCCTCTACCTTCTTTTACACTCATGTAGCCTGGTTGGACTGTGTGTCCTGGACCAAGTGGCAAAGTGGAGCATAAAGGTTAGTCCCATGTACAAAACACCAAGACAGTGCTGTGGCCATGATTCAGGAGGCTTAGGACACACACCTCCCTAGGCCTTTCATGACAACTGGGTGACCTCAAAGACAAGTGTACTTGCTGCTTTGGTTTGGAACTTGAGTGTCCCTCAAAGGTCCATGTGCTGGAGGTTTGGTCCCCAGTTTGGGGCTACTGGGAGGTGCACAAGCCTTTAAGGGCTAAGGCCTAGGGCTTGGGGACATAGCCACTGTGCAAGTGTGAGTTCAACCCTAGCACATCTATAATCCCAGAGCTGGCTGAGTAGACACAGGAGGATCCCTGGGGCTTGCTGGCTAGCTGAAGCAGCTCCAGATCAGTGAGAGATTAAGGAAGCCACCTGGTCTCAACCTCTGTGCTTCACACTCATGAACATTCTCATCTGTACTCTCAAGCACGCATGTACACACAGGTGGGTGGAGGAGACGGGGGTGGGGGGTGGGGAGTGGGGGGTGGGGTGGCATGCATGGAGGGAGGTCTTTGTCTTTGGGTCATAGGGTTATGCTTTTTTTTTTTTTTTTAAAGATTTATTTTATTTATTATATGTTAAGTACACTGTAGCTGTCTTCAGACAATCCAGAAGAGGGCGCCAGATCTCGTTACGGATGGTTGTGAGCCACCATGTGGATGCTGGGATTTGAACTTATCACCTTCGGAAGAGCAGTCGGGTGCTCTTACCCGCTGAGCCATCTCACCAGCCCTAGGGTTATGCTTTTAAGGGGGATTGTGGGACCTTATCTCTTCCTCTTTCTTTTGCTTCTTGGCCATGAAGTGAATGGCATTGGTACACCACATGCTTCCATGACACACTGAACACTACAAAGCACTGGAACAAATAAATGATCATGGACGGAAACTTGTAAAACTGTGGGTCAAAGAAGCCTTGTCGTAAAAAAAAAAAAAAAAAAAATAGAAACCATGGTTGGAATCTGAGCCAATGTAGTTACTGAGGGAAAATGGTGCCTCAATGGAATGAAAAGCAGGCATCAGGGTTTATTTATGAACTTAAATTTTTTTTTTTTTTCAAGACAGGGTTTCTCTGTCTAGCCCTGGCTGTCCTGGAACTCACTTTGTAGACCAGGCTGGCCTCGAACTCAGAAATCCACCTGCCTCTGCCTCCTGAGTGCTGGGATTAAAGGCGTGCGCCACCACGCCCGGCTTTTTTTTTTTTTTTTTTTTTTTTTTGGTTTTTTTCGAGACAGGGTTTCTCTGTATAGCCTGGCTGTCCTGGACAGCCAGGCGTGGTGGCGCACGCCTTTAATCCCAGAACTCGGGAGGCAGAGGCAGGCGGATTTCTGAGTTCGAGGCCAGCCTGGTCTACAGAGTGAGTTCCAGGACAGCCAGGGCTACACAGAGAAACCCTGTCTCGAAAAACAAAAACAAAAACAAAACAAACAAACAAACAAACAAAAAAAACCCAAACAAAAATCAGATTTACATTTATTTTGCATTTCCACTAAGATATAAAAGAACGTAGAAATGAATAGCTAGGTTTAGTGCACATGCTTTAAACCTAGCACTTGGGAGGAGGAGGCAAGGCCATCCTGATCTACGTAGGGAGTTCCATGTCAGCTGGGGCTCCATAGTGAGACCCTCGCTTAAACAAAACAAACCCAAAATACAAGAGAAGCATGGAAGAAGAATTCCTGGAGGGGATAACCACAACACCACATCTTTTAAATGTACTCCTATGTCAAGACAATTAAGTTCTATAAATTATCTTCTGGTCTATATGAAAATCAGAGAGCCTTGAAAATTCTGAGCTGCTGCTGCTGCTGCTGCAAAAAAAGGGGGGGGGGAGCAGACTTGTAGAGTCAGGAATTTAGACAATGAGGTCCTTAAGAAACCACAGAAAACTTACATGTTTTCTTTCCAGAAAAATGTGTGTAGAAATACAACTTCAAGTAGTTTAGAGGACTAGAGAGAGCTCATTGGTTAAGGGCACTTGCTGCTCTTACTGAGGACCCAGGTTTGGTTCCCAGCACCCACATGGTTCTCAGCACCACATGGCTGCTCACAGCTTCAGTTCTAAGGGACCCAAAACCCTCTTCTGACCTCTGCAGGTACCAGGCACGCACATGGTGAACATACATTCAAACATCATACAAATAAAATTGAGAAAAAAAACCCCAATAAGAACCAAGTAATCCTGAACCTAAGGCTACCTTTAGTTTTAGGGTGTTGGCATGCAGATGTGAAGATGGTTAGATGCCTTCAGTCTAGTGTTCCAGTTGCTGCATTAATTATATGCTAAGCTAGACACAGGTGTTTGCAACACAAGTAAACAGGGGAGCCTCTAAGTTTTAAACCTAATTTAACATATAAATTTCTCAATAAAAAAACTCTAGCCAAGTAAGGTGACTCTACTTGTTCATCTCAGCACAGGGAAGGCCAGGAGGACCAGGAGGATCAGGAGAGAGGAAAGTCTAGGCTACATTTTTTTTTTTTTTTGGGGGGGGGTTGGTTTTTCGAGACAGGGTTTCTCTATATAGTCCTGGCTGTCCTGAAACTCTAGCTCAGAAATCCACCCACCTCTGCCTCCAAGTGCTAGGATTAAAGGCATGCATGCGCCACTCCACTACTGCCCAGTTTTTTGTTTGTTTGTTTGTTTGTTTTTGGTAGGGCTACATTGTTTTAAAAAATCTTGTTAAAATCAAACAAATATGTCCTGGTACTCCAGGGCCATGTATTTTTATTACTGAATGTGACAGACACATGTTGAGTGGATACATTTTACCTCCTAATAAATTATAAAAGCGGCTTTATGGTTGAATGTTTATAACGCATAATTCAGCACAAACTGCCAAAGAGCTCCCTAGGATCTGATCAGGTATACTTCCCTGAAGGCAGAGCCCACACAGCTGAGAAACATCATCCACTCTACTTGCAGGCAAGGTGTGGCAACATCAAAAAGTTCTAGACCTTTTGGGAAAGTTCTTTCTTTTTTAACTCTTTAAAAAAGGAGGAGGAAGAGGAGGAGGAAGAGGAGGAAGAAGAAGAGGAGGAAGAGGAGGGAGGGAGGTAGGGAGGAAGGAAGGATGGATAACTTCCTCGGGGGCTGATGGCTGATGGCTGGGGTGTCCAGGGCGTTTAGTTGTGGCACTGGTCTGTCCAGTGTTAGCTATGCTGTTATCACACCATGCAAGAACACCGATGTACCAGAGAAAGAGATGATGACAACACTCACTTTCCAAACACTGTATATTTCATGTCCAAGTGTGGCTGCTTGCCATAGGTGATGAAGAACTGAGATCCATTGGTATTAGGGCCATTATTAGCCATAGATACAACACCTCGAACATTGTGCTAGAAAAGAAAAACCAAGGCATTAATTTGTGCTGTTAACTGCAGATTCCAAAGGCAAACTGAGACACTCTCTGCTTTCTCAACATTCAGGGGACTAAGATACGGTTCAGCTAACTTCTCTATTAATATTAATCCAAATGTGCAGGCTATGTATTATCTGTATCACTAAAACCTGGCATATAATTTGCTTAAATAATTATTACATTCTCCAATGCATCTCATTTTCACTTGGAAGAAGCAGTCACAAACACTTTTATTTCTATCTGTGTATAACAGAAACATTCCTTACACACACACACACACACACACACATATATATATATTTGTTTGTTTTCGAGACAGGGTTTCTTCGTATAGCCCTGGCTGCCCTGGAACTCACTTTGTAGACCAGGCTGTCCTCAAACTCAGAAATCCACCTGCCTCTGCCTCCCAAGTGCTGGGATTAAAGGCATGCGCCACCACTGCCCAGCAGATTTATTTATTTTATGTATATGAACACACTGTTGATGTCTTCAGATACACCAGAAGAGGGCATCGGGTCCCATTACAGATGGTTGTGAGCTACCAGAATCATCACTCCAGCCCCCAGATTTCTTCTCTCTTTTTTTTTAAAGATTTATTTTATTTATTATATGTAAGTACACTGTAGCTGTCTTCAGACACTCCAGAAGAGGGTGCCAGATCTCGTTACGGATGGTTGTGAGCCACTATGTGGATGCTGGGATTTGAACTTATCACCTTCGGAAGAGCAGTCGGGTGCTCTTACCCGCTGAGCCATCTCACCAGCCCCCAGATTTCTTCTCTTAATGGTCATAAAGAATGCATCCTTGAATCTTCCTCCATGGCCAGTGAATCAATTTATTAGCCCAGGACTGGTTGACCTGAGGTCTCATCTAGCTAGTTCTATTATCATCAATACTACTAATTTACAAGGCATAGTATATAAGAATTGAAAATATCTCACTAAAATAAATGAAGCTGTGCCATAGAGTGTAGCCACTCAACAGCAGCAAACCATAGCTAACTGCTGATTAACCTAGAATTAGCTGTTGGTCAGGTGTCACCAGCTAGAAAAGCTAGGGAGGTGCAGCTACATCTAAGTAATACATTATTACCTTGGTGACAGATGACTACTGTTCAGGTGTGGTGGCACATGCCTAGAATCTTAGCATATGGGGAGCTGAGGTAGGAGGAGTTCAAGACCCACCTGAGCCACACTGTACAAAGACTGCAGTATGTTTTGTCATTACTGAATATGCTAAAATGTTTTCATTTGATACTTAATGGGCATGTGTCCCTTGGAGTATGTATACAAGATTGGAGTATATGTACAAGAGCTCCTCTGGCATATATAGATTGTGAACCTTAAATACCCATCATCAACTTGTTTGATTCATTCTGTGGTTGAGACTGGCCTTAGATGTCTGACCTTCCTGCCTCTCTCAACCTCTGCGATGCTGAGATTTCAGGCGTCATCACCATGGCTTGATCTTGTATCTCTGGGGACTGAGGCCAAGGCTTTCTACCTGCCAGTCAAGCATTCTATCCACCGAGTTACGTCCCCAGGTCAAAAGAAAGATATAGCTTAGACTGGTCTCAAATTAGTAATCCTTCTACCTTTTGCTTATCAACATAGGTCACCAGAACTCGTGCTAGTTTTTTTTTTTTTTTTTTTTTTTTTAATACAAAGTATTTACTTAGCCAAGTATAGTGGCATGCCCCTTTAATCTCAGCACTCGGGAGGCAGAGGCAGTGGGACCTCTGAATTGAAGAGATCTGGTCTACAGAGCAAGTTTTAGGGGCAGCCATAACTACATAAAGAAACCCTGTTTGAAAAACCAAACACCCCAAAAAACAAAAAACAACCCCACAAAAAACAAAAAAAGTTTATTTACTTTTTAATTTTTATAGTTTATGTGTATGAGTGTTTATGTGTATGTATGAGTTTTGCTTGAATCAATGTGTGTGTGTGTGTGTGTGTGTGTGTGTGTGTGTGTGAATCAAGAGTATGTAGGCCGGGCGTGGTAGTACACGCCTTTAATCCTGGCACTCATGAGGCAGAGGCAGGCAGATTTCTGAGTTCGAGGCCAGCCTGGTCTTCAGAGTGAGTTCCAGGACACCAGGACACCCAAGGCTATACAGAGAAACCCTGTCTCGAAAAAAACCAAACCAAAAAAAAAAAAAAAGCATGTAGTATCCGTAGAGTCCAAAATAGGGAGTTGGGTCCTCTGGAACTGCAGTTACAGATGTTTGTGAGGGGCTATGTGAATGTTGGGAATTGAACCTGGGTCCTCCAGAAGGGCAGTCAGTGCCCTTAGCCACTGAGACATCTTGCCAGCCCTAGTAACTGATTCTTCTCCTTCTTCCTTTTTAAAGATTTACTTCTTTTATGTATGTGAGTACACTGTCACTGTCTTCAGACACATCATTAACAGATGATGGTGAGCCACACCATGTGGTTGCTGGAAATTGAACTCAGGGCCTCTGGAAGGAGTCAGTGTTCTTAACCACTGAACCATCTCTCCAGCTCCCTAGTAACTGATTCTTTATACGCACTTCTTAGTGGAAGTATGAAGTAAAGACAATACAGGCATATCCAAGTATTAATAGAGAAGTAGAAAAGTTGGCGCCTGGGCTGGGGATGTGGCTCAGGATTAGTAATGCTCTCACAGGACCTGAGTTAGGTTCCCAGTACCCATAGCACACAGCTCACAACTAGCTCTTACTGCAGCTCTGCTGAGCTCTAGGTCTCTGAGGCAGCTGCACTCATGGGCACACACTAACATTCTGAAACACACACCAATAGATAACTAAAAATTGTGAAAATAAGTCTTCAAAAAATAAACACAGAGAGTGATGATGCAATACTGCAACCAAGAAGTCTTTCCTCAGCGGGGCATGGTGGCGCATGCCTTTAATCCCAGCACTCGGGAGGCAGAGGCAGGCAGATTTCTGAGTTCGAGGCCAGCCTGGTCTACAGAGTGAGTTCCAGGACAGCCAGGGCTACACAGAGAAACCCTGTCTCAAAAAAAAAAACAAAAACAAAAACAACAACAAAAAGAAGTCTTTCCTCCCCTTGTCAAGAAAGGCCAGTGAGAGACCTGGCATGGAGGTGCACCCCTTTAATCCCAGCACTTACAGTCTGAAGCAGGCAGACTACCATGAGTTTGAGGCCAGCCAAGGCTACACAGATCTTCAAAAGGTCAGTGACTCATGTCAGTTAACTCAAACTTTCCTATATATCTTGCTAAATATTTCTTTTTTTTTTTTTTTTTTTNGGCTGAGCAAGCCAGGGGAAGCAAGCCAGTAAAGAACACCCCTCCATGGCTTCTGCATCAGCTCCTGCTTAAGTTCCAGTCCTGACTTCCTTTGGTGATGAACAGCAGTATGGAAGTGTAAGCCGAATAAACCCTTTCCTCCCCAACTTGCTTCTTGGTCATGATGTTTGTGCAGGAATAGAAACCCTGACTAAGACAATGTGGTTGCTGGGAATTGAACTCAGGACCTCTGAAGAGCAGTCAGTGCTCTTACCCATTGAGCCATCTCTCCAGCCTGCTAAATACTTCAAGTTGGACTCTTCTATCCCAGTGCAGATGCATGACTCCAGAGCCTATGTCAGGCTAGAACTGCCGATTATTTCCACTCTGACATCACCGAGTGTGCAAACACTACAAAAAAGTATATTAATTTTATAATGATTTGTTTGTTGACGGCCGGAGCAAGCGGGGACGCCGGAGCTAGCAGGGCCGGAGCGAGTGGGGCCGAACGGGGACGGCCGGAATGAGCGAGGCCAAACCGGAGCAAGCGGAGCCCATCGGAGTGAGCGGGGGCTGGCTGGAACAAGCGGGGGCCGTACGGGGGCAAGTGGGGCTGGCCGGAGCGAGCGGGGTCAAGCAGAGCGAGCGGGGTTGACCGGAACAAAAAGATTTCTTTGTTGAGATAGCTTTGGCTGGCCTAGAACTCACTGTGTAGACCAAACTGCCTTGAATTCACAGAGATCCATCTGCTGTTGCCTCTCATGTGTTGGGACTAAAGGTCACCTAGCTCATAATGATATTGATGTGTTACATCATATATAAAAAGTTTTCAAGTGTAACTGGAATCACAGGGATATACCTTCAGATATTCACTGTATTCATCTTCAAACTTTTTGCCCCAGATACTGCTACCTCCTCTTCCAGTACCTATATAACAAGACAAGCAAACCAAGAGGCATCTAATTAGGTTTCAATGCACATGCTAGGCAAGTACACTACCACAGAGGTACTCTCCAGCCCTAGCCGATCTCTTTAAATATAACTGTGTGTGTGTGTGTGTGTGTGTGTGTTTGTGTAAATATAAAAGAGAGAGAAATTGTTTAGAAGTTTCAACACAGGACTTGATGCTATTCACATGTCTACCAGTGAGTTATGTATCTCCAGCATTCCCATCTTTTTTTTTTAAAAAAAGATTTATTTATTATTATTATTATTATTATTATATCTAAGTACACTGTAGCTGTCTTCAGATGTACCAGGAAAAGGCATCAGGTCTCATTACGGATGGTTGTGAGCCACCATGTGGTTACTGGGATTTGAACTCAGGACCTTCGGAAGAACAGTCTTAACCACTAAGCCCTCTCTCCATCCCCCCACCCTTTTTTTCTTCGAGGGTTTCTCTGTATAGCCCTGGCTGTCCTGGAACTCACTTTGTAGATCAGGCTGGCCTCGAACTCAGAAATCCGCCTGCCTCTGCCTCCCAAGTGCTGGGATTAAAAGCGTGTGCCACCACACCTGGCTTTTTTTTTTTTAAAACTAATATTTTGAGGTAGGATTTCCTTAAGTTATCCTGGTTGATCCTGAAATTATAATGCTCATGTTTTAGCCTTCCAAGTACCCAAGACAAGGGTGTTGTACACCAGCTGGCTTCTAGCAGCCTCACAACAAAGAGAAAACCCTCCTTATTAATACTGCTCATATTTTATAGCTATGGGCTAATACCTCCTTTTTCTAAAAAAATATTTTGCTGCTGGCTGGACCAAAAGCAAGTTCATTAAATTCTTTTTTTTTTTTTTTTGGGGGGGGGGGTTCGAGACAGGGTTCTTCTGTGTAGCCTTGGCTGTCCTGGAACTCACTTTGTAGACCAGGCTGGCCTCGAACTCATAAATCTGCCTGCCTTTGCCTCCCGAGTGCTGGGATCAAAGGCGTGCGCCACCACGCCTGGCTGCCATTAATTTCTCAATGTGTGATGGTACGTGACTGCATTCCCAGCACCCATAAGGTAGGGAGAGGCAGGAGGATTGTTGAGTTTGAGGCAAATCTGGGTTATATAATGAAACCCTGTTTCATGGCTCAGCTGTTAAGAATACTTGCTGATTCACAGAAGGCAGGAGCAGGCGGATCTCTTATGAGTTTGAGGCTAACCTGGTCTACAGAACAAGTTCCAGGATAGCCAGGGCTACACACAGAGAAACCCTGTGTCAAACAAAACAAAAATCCCCCCAAACCAAAAAACAAACACTTGATGAGCTGCACGAGGAGGAGGCAAGCGCGAACTGCACAGGGAGATGCAGTCCTTGAGGACGCAACCCTACAGAAACAACTACAGGCAAAGGAGTGATGCGAGAGCAGGAGAGCTGTCCCCAGGAAGAGCACAGCCATCGGGTATCCACCGCCAACCGATTAGCTTTGAAGACCTACATACAGGTGACATGTATGTCTGACTCAACAGGTGACATCTGGGAATATATGTGTCTTAATAGGTTACTATGGCTGTGATGAAACACCATGACCAAAAAGCAACTTGGGGGTAGAGGAAATAGTTTATCTCTCACTCACAATTCCATATAACAGCTCATCATCAAAAGCAGTGTGGGGAGTCGAGGGTGTGTGGGTGTGCTGGCGTACATCTTTAGTCCCAACACTCAGGAAGCAGAGGCAGAAAGATCTTTCTGAGTTTGAGGCCAGCCTGGCGTACGGAACGAGTTCCATGACAGCCAGGACTATACAGAGAAACTATGTCTTGAAAAACCGAAAGAAATAAAATAAAATAAAATAAATAAAAAGAAAAGATAAAAAAAGAGAGCAAGAGAAAGAAAAGGAAAAGCAGTGTGGTAAGGATTCAAGCAAGCTGGAGGCAGGAGCTGATGCAGACGCCATGGAGCGTGCTGCTTTCTTAGAGAACCCAAGACCACAAGCCCTGGGGTGACCCCACCCACAGCAATCCTGATTAAGAAAATACCCTACAAGTCTTGCCTACAGCCCGATGTTACCATTTTCTCAAGTGAGGCTCTCTCTTCTCTGATGACTCTAGCTCAGGGTTTCTCAGCCTACATAATGCTGGGATCCTTTAATGCAGACCATCATATTGTGGTGACCCCAACCATAAAATATTTTGTTGCTACTTCACAACTAATTTTGCTACTGTTATAAATCTTAATGTAGATATCTGTGTTTTCCAATGGTCTTAAGCAATCCCCGTTGAAAACTTCACCTAGGGGGCTGGAGAGATGGCTCAGTGGTTAAGAGCACTCACTGACTGCAGTACTGACTGCTCTTCCGAAGGTACTGAGTTCAATTCCCAGCAACCATATGGTGGCTCACAAACATCTGTAATGAGATCTGGCGTCCTCTTCTGGATTGTCTGAAGACAGCTATAGTGTACTTACATAAAATAAATAAATAAACCTTAAAAAAAAAAAAAAAACTTCACCCCGGGAGTGGTGGCGCACGCCTTTAATCCCAGCACTTGGGAAGCAGAGGCAGTCGGATCTCTGAGTTCGAGCCCAGCCTGGTCTACAAAGTGAGTTCCAGGACAGCCAGGGCTACACAGAGAAACTCTGTCTCAAAACAAACAAAACAAAACAAAAAACAAACAAACAAAAAACACTTCACCTAGAAAATGGATGTGACCCACAGGGTGAGAACCACTGCTCTGTGTTGTATCAAGTTGACATAAAACTAAATGGACAATATGTACCAATACATATACCCATGCAATGACAACTGATACAAAAGGACTCCTTGAGTTTGAAGGAGATCAAAGATGGGTAGGTACATGGAGGGTCTGAGGGGTAGAAGGGGAGGAAGAAATGCTGTAATAAAAAAAGAATACTGTTTTTACAATGGACCTCGGTTTGGTTCAGTTCAGTTCCCAGAATGCCAATGTTGGTTCAGGAGTCACCAGGTATGCATGCAGGGCCCTTGCACACATGCAGGCAAAACTCTTAAAAGTAAATATATCTTTGAAACAAACTCCTGAACTTTTCTGCTATTGTCAAAGTAGCCCTGTTATAAGGCGCTTTATTTTTCAATTATTTTACACATTTCTTTTTCATATGATATATTCAATTTTCCTAATTTCAGTTAGTGGACAAACTTACCTGTTGGATCTCCTGTTTGAACCATGAAGCCCTTGATATTTCTATGAAACACACAGCCGTTGTAGTAATTACTGGCACAAAGAGCCAAGAAATTCTGAAGAGAATAAAAACGGTGATTGAGAAATAGTCTGGGCAGAAACATACTTGAAATAAAGGTCCAGTTCTGGTCACTGAAAACACTATTGTAGCATATTTAACTCTGACTTTTAGGATCAGCTCTTGGGATAAAATAGTCAGGTTTCAGCCGCTCTCAGGAGCCCTGCATGCTCCACCCTGCGCTCTCTGTTCTTTTGCAGTCACTTAACTTGCTGCTCTTGTCTTCATTCCCAGCTGGAGTGAAATGAGGGCAGTGACTGTCCCTTGCTTGTCACCGTTCCCTAGACATGGCTGGAGAGCCTTTTAACAAATATTTGCATGAAAGAAAAAGAGTTGACTTTTCTTCCTTTTATCCTTGTCATTTCAACGGACTAAGTAGTCAAAGTTCCTGAAAGCAAATGAGGCAAAAGAGGAAAAAAAAGATACTGGATACTTGATGGTTACAGGAAAAGCACCTACCTATTTATATTTCCTTTGTATGTGTGGTGCACATGTGGTGTGTACACGCATGTGTGACGGTAAGCAAGCCTTTGTGCATAAGCAGAAGCAAGAGAAGGTTGAGAATCCCTCTGAGACGGGGTCTCTTACTGAACCTGAGCTGGCTACTGTCCAGGAAGCCCAGGAGGCCTCTTGTTTTTGCCCCATCCCCTGGCACTGGGATTACAGACCAGTGTGACCACACCCAGTATTCTCTATGGATTCTGGGAATTTGAACTCTGTTCTTCATGCTTGCATAGCAAACACTCTTCCCTGCTGAGTAATCTCCCCGGTCTCACCCTCCTTTCTCTTATTTAACTCTGACATCAGATAGACCTGAAATTAGGATAAGCTTTTCCTGACAGTGCGTTCACAGAAAGTTTTTTATTTTTTCAGGCTCAATAATTCAATTTCAAAAGGCATTATGGTATTGTGCACTGTGTAAAGATCATCCTTGTATTATTCAATTGCTAATCTCTCTCTGCCCCCATATCTGATTGCAATCCTGACAGGGCACTGTAATGCTTATTCTAAGAATCTCTGGTCTCAGTGTAGTGTAAACATTGCTCCCCATTTATTCTCTAAATTTGTCAATAAAAGCTGGTCCGCCAATGGCTGAGTAGAGGAGAGAACAGGGCTGGACAGAGAGAGAGAAGAGGATTCACTATGAGGAGACGGTTGAGGAGACACCATGGGAACACACCTGGAGCAGAGATCCAGACCAATACTAAGATGAAAGTGTCTTGGGGATTTTTTTGTTGTTTGTTTTCGAGACAGGGTTTCTCTGTGTAGCCCTGGCTGTCCTGGAGCTCACTCTGTAGACCAGGCTGGCCTCGAACTCAGAAATCCACCTGCCTCTGCCTCCCAAGTGCTGGGATTAAAGTCATGTACCACCTCATTAGTTGAATTTTATATGCAATGATACTCACCTCACATGTTTTGGGTGTTCTCTCACAGAAGACTTCTATCTTGATATCTCCCACATCTGTATGCAGTGTCACAGACTAAAAGAAGAATGTGAAAACAAAAGATATTTCTTCCAGTAACTATAGGTTCTGTATTATTTCTTTGACTGGATATTCAAGTTGGCAATCTGATTAAAGACATTAAAGATGACTTGTTCACATAAAGCAGCTCTGATAGATAAGTCGCACTTCTTTCTCTCTCTCTCTCTCTCTCTCTTTCTTTCTTTCTTTCGTTTGTTTTGTTTTTCGAGACAGGGTTTCTCTGTATAGCCCTGGCTGTCCTGGAACTCACTTTGTAGACCAGGCTGGCCTCGAACTCAGAAATCCACCTGCCTCTGCCTCCCAAGTGCTGGGAATGAAGGCGTGCGCCACCACGCCCGGCTTGCACTTATTTCTCCAAATTAATTTCAATAGCAGGAAAAGCATCTCTTGAAGACTTATATAGATGAAAAGTGGCATCTCTGCTAAATTCTGGATGCAAACATTGTAGTAGAAATGATTAGTTTTACTTTGAATTTTTCATGAATTGAGAACAATGGTTACACCTATTACTAATTTTTATGTCTCAACATCACAAATATTTAACTAAAAAATGTTAATAAGTTAGTTGATGCTTTCCAAACAGTTTCAACTCTTTCTTTCTTTCTTTCTTTCTTTCTTTCTTTTTATTTATTTATTTTTTTGGTTTTTTGAGACAGGGTTTCTCTGTATAGCCCTGGCTGACCTGGAACTCACTTTGTAGACCGGGCTGGTCTCGAACTCAGAAATCCGCCTGCCTCTGCCTCCCAAGTGCTGGGATTAAAAGCCTGCGCCACAACGCCTGGCTTCCACTATTTCTTTTGGGTAGTTTGACTTTAAGGAAATGGGTTAAAAAAGTAATTATTTCATTTGCTAAAGACAACAATCCAAATTTGTCGGCATTTCCAAGACCTACTGGCCACAATGCTTTCTCGAAGGCCTCTTCCTTTTCTCGTGTTATCTGTTGCTTGGAACTTTTACTTGTTATCCATATCTTTATCTCAGAGATCAAGAAAAGTAATTTTTTTTTTTTTTAGTAAAATCTTGTTATACAGCCAGGGTTGGCCTGATAGCAGCAGCAATCTTCCTGCCCCAGCTCCGGAGCCTCTCTTCTTACATCAGTGTCCCAAAGTGAGTGTGCCAGGGTGGAGGTGAGTGGGGTGCTCCAGTGGACACAGGAGCTACACTCCCTGCTATTCTACCTCAGGTTCTACCTGTGCTGCTCACCTCTGCGGGGAAAGGACACACTGTTTGCTTATTTATTTCTTTTTGTGTCAAAAGAAAAAAAAGACACAAGGTCTATGTATACAGGGATAGCCTATAGAGGCTGGGAGCAAGGTGACCTCCTGAGTGCTGGGACGGTAGACCTGAGCCACCACACCAGCAGGGTAACGTTGTAATAATCATGTCCACTTGTTTATTCTACTTCGTTCTCTCTATACTGGTATACACAGTCTCTCCCTCACCACATCCTTTCCTGTCCCCTTTCCTCCCTTATCCTAGTAACGGACTCCGCCACTGAGCTACAAACTCAGTATCCTGTCTGTCTTCCTCCAAAAAAAATTAACTAAAAATTAAAAACCATGTAATGGGCCGCTGAGAGGGCAGGCTTAGCAGGTACCAGGACTTGTTGCTATTGCAGGGGGACCTGTTCAGTTCCCAGCACCCACATGTCTCCAGCTCCAGGGAACCCAATGGGGTTAAAAACAAGCAACCAACCACCCACGTATAATAATTCTATGATACATACTCACCATTTTCCTACTTGATGGTTCTAGGAAGCACTGTTAATTTTTTCAAAACTCCTACAAGAGAGAGGAATTAGTTCACTTTACCCTATCGTTCCCACCATACTTGTTCATCTTTATTGTAGATTTACAACGAAAAGCTTAGAATAGCATCCTCTAAATGAAAATCCGATCACAGAAGTGTTGATCCTACCCAACACAACAAGCCACCCCTGCGCGCACTTACTTTGTTCATTTTCTTCAAGGCTTTCTGCAGGGGAGGCATAGCCCCACCTCCCGGTCTAGTGCTCTAGATAGGCACGGGAGCCCATTTACCCGGGACACCTACTTTACTTAAGACATCTGTACAATAAATTTCTATACTTCACAGGTTTTTTTTTTTTTTCCAAACGCCACATCTTGCTAACTTTTTAAAAAATTTATTTATTGTATATGAGTAAACTGTAGCTGTCTTCAGACACATCAGAAGAGGGCACTGAATCCCATTAAAGATGGTTGTGAGCCACCATGTGGTTGCTGGGATTTGAACTCAGGACCTCTGGAAGAACAGATGGTGCTCTTCCCCGCTGAACCATATCTCTCCAGCCCACATCTTGCTAACTTAATCATATTTAAAAGTCCCAGAAAAACCAACTCCAGCCCGAGAGTTCACCACGAGGATCCCAAGAAATAAAGTTGCACCAACGTGGGGCGCAGCAGGCGTTTGAGTGCAGGGAGAAAAGGATAAAAGCCTTTCTTTTCCCCACACTCACCCACTGCGCACAGCACCGCGGCTACGGGATAAGAAAAGGCTTAACCACAGGGGCTGGCACGCCTGCGGGGTCCAGAGGCGTGTCTGCGCGCCGCCGGAAGTGGAGCCCGCGGCCCTCCTGAGAGAACACCTACTCTCCAGTCAGTCTCTCCTCAGCCCAAGGACTCGGACTCGGAAGACCACGCCCCTCGCCCCTCGGCCCCTCACCGCTTTACCCACAACCTCACTAAGAAGCGGAACCCGCTGTCGCCCAGCAACTTCACACGGCGGCCTGGAGTCGGAAGCAAAGCGCACAGGACCACTTCCGCTCAACTTCTTTCCACATCGCCCGGCGCCTCAGAGCAGAGCGGAAGTGACACGCCGAAAGAGCTGTTGCGACTGGTGAGTTGTGGAACGAATGAAAGGCTCGCGGGGCTTATCTGTTCTCCTCGAGGGAGGTGCACGTCGGGCTGGCTGTGGTGACTGCAGAGGGCCCGGGAACAGGAATATAGAAGGAGAGGTTGCAGAGGAAAACTGCCTTGCTGCAGGAGGGGCGAGCGTGCTGACTCCAGGAACGAAGGCTGTGCCACGCGGCCCCTTGATTATTCTGGAAAAGGCCTTGAGCCATGCGTAAATGAAAGAAAAACCATACGCGAGTGTAAAGAGAGTTCTCGTGTAATCGAAAAACCAAAAAAAAAAAAAAAAAAAAAAAAAAAAAAAAAAAAAAAAAAAAAAAAAAAAAAAAAAAAAAAAAAAAAAAAAAAAAAAAAAAAAAAAAAAAAAAAAAAAAAAAAAAAAAAAAAAAAAAAAAAAAAAAAAAGAAAAAAAAAAGAAAAATAGCAAATGGCTGTACGGCAGCTCCAGTCCATCCAAATAATACTTTAAATGTGTCTGTAGTGTGAGCACATAGTCCGAGAAACAGACCGGGACAACATGGTCGTGTACGACAGCTCCAGTACATTCAAATAATGCTTTAAATGTGTCTGTAGTGTGAGCACATTGTCCGAGAAACAGACCGGGACAACATGGTCGTGTCATCTCACAATAGCAGTTTATTGTATAACAAGAAAATCACAAGTTACATCAGTTTCGTTGGTAGCTCGTTGCAGGATGTTTGGTCACACTGAATCCCCGAGATTGTGTTATTTACGGGGTTGGGGTGGGGTGGGGGGAAGAGAACCTTTCTAGGTGTGGTGTGCCCTTAGCACACATCTTTAATCTCAAACAATAAAGGTAAAGTTAGTTTGTAGAAGGAAGCATCCATGTTTGAAAGTGATGTCTAATTGAGTGGCAGACAAAGTGAGGAATCAGAAAGATTTAACAGACTAGGATATGCCCAGATTTCTCCAGAGCAGGGAGAAAAGATAGGCTACTTAAGGGGTAGTGCAGAGAGAGAGACTGGAGGCAGTTTTACTGGGACAGTTATATATAGAGAGGTTGCAGAGAGAAAAAACAAGCTAGACATAAGTGAAGACAGACTGTGCCAAAGAACAAGAAGCAACCAGAAGATTAGAAAGGATTGCCAGGGTTAGTCTGAGGCTGTGCAGAACAATTCAGTCAGAGGCTGAGAGAGAAGCCAGAAGAATCAGTCAGTTTGGAGAGGAGTTTGAGCCAGAACAGCTGAGTTGAACCAGCCAGCCCGAGCTCAGAAAGAACTATAAAGTGTGAGCTTATTCAGCAGTAATTCTCAAAGTCTGAAAACATTATAGGCCTAGATAAGATTGTATGGAGGCTATAAGCTTCCAGAACTAGGCCTAGCTTAGCAGAGAGATGGGAGACTACAATTATACCAAGTGAATAAAAGATACTTTTACAATACCTGTTTGAGGCAAACATGTTCCCTTTATTTAAATCTACTATTAACTCAGATTGTGCATCACACTGTTTTGAATTGTTTTGGTTCTTTGGTGACACTACCCTCCCACCATTCAGTGGATGGCCATGGAATATGTGGGTAGGGGCCCAATGCTTTTCCCCTCTGTTTCTCTTTGTAGTAGTTGATGTGTGTTCAGGGTCAGCAGCTCTGGCCTTTTCTTGCCTTGGCTCTGTGTTTGTGGAGTGTGACCTGTCTGCCTCAGTTCTTGCTCGTGCTGCCTTAGAACTGACTGTATAGCTGAGGCTGGCTTATCCTCTACCTCCCATGTGCTGGGATCACAGACGTGTGCCACCACACCCAGTTTCTGTGGTTCTGGGGACCAAACCCTTTGTGCATGGTAGCTAAGTACTCTACCAACTGAGCTACATCTTCAGCCCCTTGAATGTGTTAGTTTTATTCTGTCTACGTGAATATCTTAGTGTGTGGGTTTGTGCATTTGTGTGCAGCAGAGATACAGGGTTGAAGCAGTGGTGGGCAGAGCAGGGAAGGTGTAGGAGGGGCTGAGCATTTATATTGCGTCATACTCTGCTAATATATACTAATGCCTTTGAGGAAAACGAAGAGGTCAGCTGACTTGGCCAAGCCCACCATGCTGCAGGGTGGCAGAGCCACTGTTTGAATCTGGGTTAGTGGTGAGAGCTGTTTTACTCACGTGCTTTATGCCTCAAAGTGCAGAGGTGAACGGTATTTAAATACCATTTCCTGGGTTGTGATTTCAGGTGTCCTATCTGGTTTCCATATGCTGTCATCTGCACACCTAGTCCCTACAAGTGTGCGACGTGCCCAGTCGTGGATCTGGGGCTCCTCTCGTTCCTTCATGGATCTGAAGGCTCTTCTCTCAACCTTGAATGACTTTGCGTCCCTCTCATTTGCTGAGAGCTGGGACAATGTGGGATTACTAGTGGAGCCAAGCCCACCTGTTATTGTAAAAACACTCTTCCTGACCAATGACATGACAGAGGAGGTCATGGAAGAGGCTCTGCAAAAGAAGGCAGACTTCATTCTCTCCTACCATCCACTTATTTTCCGGCCCATGAAGCACATAACTTGGGAAACCTGGAAGGAGCGCCTCGTGGTCCGGGCTCTGGAGAACAGAGTCGCCATCTACTCTCCCCACACGTCCTTTGATGCGGTACCCCAGGGAGTCAACAGCTGGTTGGCCAAAGGGCTTGGTGAGAAAACTTTTGTCCTTCCACATTTAATGATTTCTCTGCAAATACTTGGAAATTTTAGAGTGTCTTCCTAGTAAAGTTGTAATTGTGTTAAGGGGCAACAGGTTTTTCTATTTTTATATAATATTAAAAATGACGTGTTGCTTAACTTTGGTAATTAAGTTTTGTTTGAAGATGTATTTTATTTTTATATCTGTCGAATCTTTTGTCTGCTTGTATGTAAGTGCACCACATGTGTGCAGTGCCTAAATAAGGCAGAAGAGAGTGTCAGGTTCACTAGAGCTGGAGCTACAGACCCTGGTGAGTCACCATGTGGGTGCTGGGAATTGAACCCAGGTCTTCTGCAAGAGCAACTAGTGCTCTCTATGACTGAACCAGCTCTCCAGCCCAAGTTTCATTTGAAAAATGAATGATTTGTTGGGGCTGGAGAATTGGCTCAGCTCTTACAGAGGACCTGGGTTTCCAGCACGCACATGGAGCCTCACAACCACCAGTTAACTCCAGTCCCAGGGGAAGCAGCGTCCTCTTCTGACCCCTATAGATACATATATGCAGGCAAAACATTCAGACATATAAGTAATAAATATCATTTAAGAAAAATGAAAAATGAACAAAATCATTTAAGAAAAAAAAAGAAAGAAAACTGAAATATTGTAAATTAGGCTTGTTGTGGTGTAAGCTTAATACTCTTTTTTGTTTGTTTGTTTGTTTGGTTGGTTTTTCGAGACAGGGTTTCTCTGTATAGCCCTGGCTGTCCTGGAACTCACTTTGTAGACCAGGCTGGCCTCGAACTCAGAAATCCGCCTGCCTCTGCCTCCCGAGTGCTGGGATTAAAGGCGTGTGCCACCATGCCTGGCTCACAGTTCAGTTATTAACAAGGAGGTGTCTGCAGCGCAGGCCTCAGCTGCTGGCATCCTCAGGATGTACTTGCTAGGTTAGTTAAGTAGCCATCAAGATTTCTGTCTGAGCCGGGCGTGGTGGCTCACGCCTTTAATCCCAGCACTCGGGAGGCAGAGGCAGGCGGATTTCTGAGTTCGAGGCCAGCCTGGTCTACAAAGTGAGTTCCAGGACAGCCAGAGCTACACAGAGAAACCCTGTCTCGAAAAAAACCAAAAAAAAAAAAAAAAAAGATTTCTGTCTGGCTTGTTGTTGTCTTTATTTGTTTATTTCTGTTATTATTGTGTGAGTGTGGGAGCACAGAGAGGACAACGTTCAGGACTTGATTCCCTTCCCACACCATGGGCTTCTGGAACTGAACTCCGTAGGCCTGTGTGATAAATCCCTTATCCAGTGAGCCGTCTCGCTGCCCTCTCCCATCTTACTGCTAGAAGGAGCTTACTTGGTAGTCTCGTCTGCTCTCAAGCTTGCAGTCCTCCCGTTTCCCAGAGCTAGAGGTAGAGGCATGTTGCCCATAGACAGGTAGCTTCGAGATGGATCTCACAGTGAGGGGCCTGGCATCATTTTGGGCTAAGGCAATTTTTTTGTTGTTGTTGTTTTGTGTTTTTGCAGTCTCACAATGTAGCCTTGGCTGACTTGGAACTTAATTTGTAGACCAGGCTGGTCTTAAACTCAGAGACCCATGCGCCTCTGCCTTCCCAGTGCTGGGAGTAAAGGAATGCACCACCACACCTGGCCCTGGACTGAAATCTTTATAACAAAATGGTCATTATAAATGTATTCAGCATATAAGTATTTGTTGTGATCTGTACTTTGTTTTAGATGAGTATATTGACCAAACAGTGGATAAATAAAAAACAAAACAAAAGCCGGACGTGGTGTCACACGCCTTTAATCCCAGCATTCAAGAGGCAGAGGCAGGTGGATTTCTGAGTTCCAGGCCAGCCTGGTCTACAGAGTGAGTTCCAGGACAGCCAGGGCTACACAGAGAAACACTGTCTCGAAAAACCAAGAAACCAAAAACCAAAAAAACCAATTTTTTGATTCAATATTTTTTGTCCAATTTTCCTGAAATATGAATCTTTGGGAAAGTAAGTGTGAAAATAGATTTATTTTGTATATCCAGATCCACTCTAGATTATCGTGATAGGTAACGAGCATCTAAGGGGTATGTATGTTTTTGTGTATAAACATGAAAATGAGTTCTGAGGCATTTCATAGATTTTACTGATAGTAGTTAATTTCTAATTCTAAAGCACTACAAAGGCCTTGATTTCCACACAATTTTTTCTTTAGGAGCTTGCACTACCAGGCCCATCCACCCTTCCAAAGCTCCAGAATGCCCTACAGGTGGAATTCACCGACTAGAATTCAATGTGAACCACAACCAAGACCTGGACAAAGTCATGTCTGCACTGAAAGGGGTTGAAAGTGTCTTGATCACCTCTTTTTCTGCCAGGTACATGATACGTTCCTCTGGTTTACAAACCTGTTTTTTACTTTTGTTTTTTTGGTGTGTGTATTTATATGGACAAGTGCATACCATAGTACATGTGTGGAGGTCAGAAGACAGCTTGGGGAAGTGGTCGTCTCCTTCCACTGCATGGGTTCCAAAGGCTGACCTCATGCAGGCTTGGCGGGAAGTTCCTTTCCTCACTGACCCTTTTCTCTCTGCCTCTTCTCTGTTCCTGTTTGTTTGTTTAATTGTTTTTTTTTTTACACAGGGTCTTATGATGCCGGCTGGCTGCAAACTCCCACCCTTGCCTTCAGGTGTTGGGGAATAGGTGTGAGCTACTACTCCTGGCTCTATTTCTTTTTAAATTTTATTTGTTTATGTGTATGGGTATCTTGTCTATTCTATACTCATGTCTGTGTGTGCCTGGGGCCTGAGGAGGCCAGAAGAGGTCAGTGGATGCCCTGAAGCTGGAGACAAAGTCGTGGGTGCTCTACCTGAGCAGCCCATGGTGGTAACTGCTAAGCTACCCCTGCAGCCCTACATAAAGCATCTTTTTTTTTTTTTTTTTTAAATTAAAGATTTATTTATTATTGTATCTAAGTACATTGTAGCTGTCTTCAGATGCACCAGAAGAGGGCGTCAGATCTTGTTACGGGTGGTTGTAAGCCACCATGTGGTTGCTGGGATTTGAACTCCTCACCCTCAGAAGAGCAGTTGGGTGCTCTAACCCGCTGAGCCATCTCACCAGCCCCTACATAAAGCATCTTTAACCGCTTGGTAATGCTGAAAGATAATTGCTTTTACTTTAAAGGATGTAGACAGACCCAAGTGATGTATTAATGTAAACATTATCAGTTTCCAGTGAAGCAGTGATTCCCAAGCTCTTGAAATGAGGAAGTGAGAAGGTCCCCGTCAAGGCCCATTACTTGGTCATTTAGAGGTAGGATAGAAGATGCTCTTTCTGGATTCATTCTAATACCATAGAAGCATCAGGAAAGATAAGGACTGGGGTATATCAGTGGTAGAGCACATGCCCGTGTGCTGTGGGGGGCCCTGATGATTCCAGGCACCAACCAAAAAAAAAAAAAAAATAGTAGTGAGGTGGCTTAATGGGTAAAGTACCTGTTGCCAAATCTGATGACCTGAGGTCAGTCCTTGGGACCCACACTCTGGAAGCAGGGAATCAACTCCTGTGAACTGTCCTCCAACCTCCATTTGCCATAGTCCCAAATGCATATGCCACCCTACACACACACACACACACACACACACTAAAAAATTAACATTCAAAATCTAAATAATCGTATCCCGTGTTTACAGAGAACTGCGCACTTCTGTTGCTTTAAGGAGACAGGGTCTTACTTTGTAGCCCACACTGGCGTCAGACTTTTGGTGCTTTTGCCTCAGCCTTCCAAGTATTAGGATATAGGCATGTGTCATCCTGCTCAGCTGAGAAGTAGGTATCCATACAGACTTACATGTAAGGAAATATAGTTTTGTTTTGTACATTGTTTGGTTTCATTTTATTTATTTTTTGATTGATTGAGACAAGTTCTCACTATATACCTCTAGCTCTTCTGGAACTTACTATGTAGACCAGGTTGGCCTCAAATTAGCAGAGATTGCCTATGTCTGCCCCCTGAGTACTGGGATCAAAGGCATGCTCTGCCACACAGAGCATACACATTATTTCCTTAACTAAATGGTGTGCTGTGGGTACTGGGAACTCAACTCTGATCCTTTGCAAAGAACGCAGGTATTCTTAACTGCTAAGCCATCTCTCCAGTCCATTTGTTTGTTTGATTTTATCTTTATTGTTTTGTTTATTGGCTTTGCTTTTGAGATAGGGTCTTCTCTCTGTAGTTGTGGCTATCACATAGACTAAGCTGGTCTTGAACTCACAGAGAACCCACTGCTTCTGCTTTCCAAGAGTTAGGATCAAAGGCATGCAGTACTACACTTGGTTTGTTTAACTTTGAGATAGCCTGAGGCTCATGTAAACCAGGCCTCTAACTCACGCTCTTGCCTCTACTTCCCAAGAGCTGGGATTATAGACATGTGGTATCCCACCAGGTCAGATAACCCCCTCACCACCTTTTTATTGATTGATTGATTGATTGATTGATTGATTGGTTTTTTGAGACAGGGTTTCTCTGTACAGCTCTGGCTGTCTTAGAACTCACTTTGTAGACCAGGCTGGCCTTGAACTCAGAAATCCGCCTGCCTCTGCCTCCCAAGTGCTGGGATTAAAGGTGTGTGCCACCCCACGCCCGGCTGCCTCACCACCTTTTTTTTTTTTTTTAAGATTTATTTTATTTATTATATGTAAGTACACTGTAGCTGTCTTCAGACACTCCAGAAGAGGGTGCCAGATCTCGTTAAGGATGGTTGGGAGCCACCATGTGGATGCTGGGATTTGAACTTAACACCTTCGGAAGAGCAGTCGGGTGCTCTTACCCGCTGAGCCATCTCACCAGCCCCCTCACCACCTTTTTAAAAAAATGATTTCTTTATTTATTTCATTTATATGAGTACACTGTAGCTGTCTTCAGACATTCCAAAAGAGGGCATCAGATTCCATTACAGATGGTTGTGGCTACCATGTGGTTGTTGGGAACTGAACTCAGGAAGAATAGACAGTGCTCTTGTTGGAGTCTGCCAAAAGACCCTCACTCACAGAGACCACAGAGACCCACATCACTGCAAACTGCAAGAGGTTTTTTTTTTGTTTTTGTTTTTGTTTTGGTTTGTCGAGACAGGGTTTCTCTGTATAGCCTTGGCTGTCCTGGAACTCACTCTGTAGACCAGGCTGGCCTCGAACTCAGAAATCTGCCTGCCTCTGCTTCCTGAGTGCTAGGATTAAAGGCGTGTACCACCACGCCCAGCAGTGAGTTTTTTTGGGTTTTTTTTGTTTTTTTTTTCCCAACACATTGTGGACCCCACTCTGCACGCAGGCAAGAAGAGAGACCCTGAACAAAGAACACACTTTTTATACCTTCTAAGGGGCAGATTTAGGCAACAGGGCTAGCTGGCATTGTGTAGCAAGTAACCCTTTCAGGCATTGGCTGGTTTGCATAGGGTGACTACTTTTGGCCTAGTCCCTCACTCTGCCTGCCCTTAGGGTTTTTTTTTTTTCCCCCTCAGCATTGTTTAGTCGGCCAACTTCCTTATCTGGCTCTGCACTTGGCTTGCTAGTATAGTTTGGAAAGTCCCTTCTGAGGGGGAAGGGGCTGAGTGGTCTTGAATTTATTTTGGATTCTACACTCTTAACCACTGGAGCCATCTCTCCAGCCCCTAGATAACAATTTAAGTTGTCTTTTATTTTTAGAATTCTATGATCAATAAAACTGCATGTGTTTTGATTTTGTTTGGAGGAAGGGTTTGACTATGTGGCTTAGCCTGGCATTCCTTTTTGAGTGGTAGAATTACAGGCACTTGGCCCCAGGCCCATTATAATAATACTATCTTGAGATCACTTCATTTTGAGAATCCCTAATGGGACTTCGTTTTGATCCCTGAGACCTTTGAGGTAGAAAGAGGAAATGGACTTCCACAAGTTGTCCTCTGCTTGACATATGCACTGTAGAATGTACACATATTGTCATACACATATGCGTGCATACACAAATACAGGGAAAAAATTCTGTTTTTTGTTTGTTTGTTTGTTTGTTTGTTTGGTTTGGTTTTTTTCAAGACAGGGTTTCTCTGTTTAGCTCTGGCTGTCCTGGAACTCACTCTGTAGACCAGGCTGGCCTTGAACTCAGAAATCTGCCTGCCTCAGCCTCCCAAGTGCAAATTCTGTTTTCTTTAGGTCTGTTCAAATATGTTCTGTTTTACTGGACATGTTGAAGGATGTAGCTATTGTTATTTTAAAGTGATCATCGTAAGACATTGCTTCAGAGACGATGTCAGGGTCTGAGCAGCTCAGTTGGAGGACTGAGCCAGTTCTGCTGGTCACATGTTTGGTTTCGTATAATCTATTATAATCGGTTATACTTTTATCCTAATCAGAACTGACTGTTTTCCTAGGTGTGATGGTGAAGAGCAGATACGGGTCAGTCTGAATTGTACTCAGAAGGCTTTGATGCAGGTGCTAGCTTTTCTTTCCGAGGACAGACGACTTTATCAGAAAACTGAAATTTTTACATTGGAGAAGGTAAAAAAGAATTCTTACTGTCTGCATGTTGTTGTGCATCTTAACAACTGTGTTGATGTATAACTGGCATGCAGAGACAGCATGTGTTTAATGTATGAATGTTTGTGGACTGCATTACAGTTGTGTTGCAATTCATTTGTGTCTTAGTGTCTTAGTTAGGGTTTTACTGCTGTGAATGGACACCATCACCAACTTTTTTGTTTTGTTTTGTTTTTTCGAGACAGGGTTTCTCTGTATAGCCCTGGCTGTCCCGGAACTCACTCTATAGACCAGGCTGGCCTCGAACTCAGGAATCCTCCTGCCTTTGCCTCCCGAGTGCTGGGATTAAAGGCATGTGCCACCACATCTGCCTTAAGGCAACTCTTATAAGGACAACATTTTTTTTTTTTTTTTACTACTTTTATTAGATATTTTCTTCATTTACATTTCAAGTGTTATCCAGCTAGTTCCCTATATCCTCCCCCCTCCCGGCCCTGCTCCCCTACCCACCCACTCCCACCCCTTGGCCC